>JAXIVJ010015978.1:0-30126 GCA_036785665.1 Chirona hameri
ACAGGGTGCCATGCTGTAAGGACAGGGTGCCATGCTGTAAGGACAGTGTGCCGTGCTGTAAGGACAGTGTGCCGTGCTGTAAGGAGAGGTAAGAACAGGGTGCTGTGCTGTAAGGACAGGGTGCTGTGCTGTAAGGACAGGGTACCGTGCTGTAAGGACAGGGTGCCATGCTGTAAGGACAGGGTGCTGTGCTGTAAGGACAGGGTGCTGTGCTGTAAGGACAGGGTGCCGTGCTGTAAGGACAGGGTGCCGTGCTGTAAGGACAGGGTGCTGTGCTGTAAGGACAGGGTGCCATGCTGTAAGGACAGTGTGCCATGCTGTAAGGACAGGGTGCTGTGCTGTAAGGACAGGGTGCTGTGCTGTAAGGACAGGGTGCCGTGCTGTAAGGACAGGGTGCCGTGCTGTAAGGACAGGGTGCCGTGCTGTAAGGACAGGGTGCTGTGCTGTAAGGACAGGGTGCTGTGCTGTAAGGACAGTGTGCCGTGCTGTAAGGAGAGGTAAGGACAGGGTGCTGTGCTGTAAGGACAGGGTGCCGTGCTGTAAGGACAGGGTGCTGTGCTGTAAGGACAGGGTGCCGTGCTGTAAGGACAGGGTGCCGTGCTGTAAGGACAGGGTGCCGTGCTGTAAGGACAGGGTGCCTTGCTGTAAGGACAGTGTGCCGTGCTGTAAGGACAGTGTGCCGTGCTGTAAGGAGAGGTAAGGACAGGGTGCTGTGCTGTAAGGACAGGGTGCCATGCTGTAAGGACAGGGTGTGCTGTAAGGACAGGGTGCTGTGCTGTAAGGACAGGGTGCCGTGCTGTAAGGACAGGGTGCCGTGTAAGGACAGGGTGCCGTGCTGTAAGGACAGGGTGCTGTGCTGTAAGGACAGGGTGCCGTGCTGTAAGGACAGGGTGCCGTGCTGTAAGGACAGGGTGCCGTGTAAGGACAGGGTGCCGTGCTGTAAGGACAGGGTGTGCTGTAAGGACAGGGTGCCGTGCTGTAAGGACAGTGTGCCGTGCTGTAAGGAGAGGTAAGGACAGGGTGCTGTGCTGTAAGGACAGGGTGCCATGCTGTAAGGACAGGGTGTGCTGTAAGGACAGGGTGCCGTGCTGTAAAGACAGGGTGTGCTGTAAGGACAGGGTGCTGTGCTGTAAGGACAGGGTGCCATGCTGTAAGGACAGGGTGCCGTGCTGTAAGGACAGGGTGCCATGCTGTAAGGACAGGGTGCCGTGCTGTAAGGACAGGGTGCCATGCTGTAAGGACAGGGTGCCATGCTGTAAGGACAGGGTGTGCTGTAAGGACAGGGTGTGCTGTAAGGACAGGGTGTCATGCTGTAAGGACAGGGTGCCGTGCTGTAAGGACAGGGTGCCGTGCTATAAGGAGAGGGTGCCGTGCTGTAAGGAGAGGTAAGGACAGGGTGCTGTGCTGTAAGGACAGGGTGCCGTGCTGTAAGGACAGGGTGCCGTGCTGTAAGGACAGGGTGCTGTGCTGTAAGGACAGGGTGCCATGCTGTAAGGACAGGGTGCCGTGCTGTAAGGACAGGGTGCCGTGCTGTAAGGACAGGGTGCCATGCTATAAGGAGAGGGTGCCGTGCTGTAAGGACAGGGTGCCGTGCTGTAAGGACAGGGTGCTGCGCTGTAAGGACAGGGTGCTGTGCTGTAAGGACAGGGTGCCGTGCTGTAAGGACAGGGTGTGCTGTAAGGACAGGGTGTGCTGTAAGGACAGGGTGCCGTGCTGTAAGGACAGGGTGCCATGCTGTAAGGACAGGGTGCTGTGCTGTAAGGACAGGGTGTGCTGTAAGGACAGGGTACCGTGCTGTAAGGACAGGGTGCCATGCTGTAAGGACAGGGTGCCGTGCTGTAAGGAGAGGGTGCCGTGCTGTAAGGAGAGGGTGCCGTGCTGTAAGGACAGGGTGCTGTGCTGTAAGGACAGGGTGCCATGCTATAAGGAGAGGGTGCCGTGCTGTAAGGACAGGGTGCCGTGCTGTAAGGACAGGGTGCCGTGCTGTAAGGACAGGGTGCCGTGCTGTAAGGACAGGGTGCCGTGCTGTAAGGACAGGGTGCCATGCTGTAAGGACAGGGTGCCGTGCTGTAAGGACAGGGTGTGCTGTAAGGACAGGGTACCGTGCTGTAAGGACAGGGTGCCATGCTGTAAGGACAGGGTGCCGTGCTGTAAGGAGAGGGTGCCGTGCTGTAAGGACAGGGTGCCGTGCTGTAAGGAGAGGTAAGGACAGGGTGCTGTGCTGTAAGGACAGGGTGCCGTGCTGTAAGGACAGGGTGCCGTGCTGTAAGGACAGGGTGCTGTGCTGTAAGGACAGGGTGCTGTGCTGTAAGGACAGGGTGCCATGCTGTAAGGACAGGGTGCCATGCTATAAGGAGAGGGTGCCGTGCTGTAAGGACAGGGTGCCGTGCTGTAAGGACAGGGTGCCGTGCTGTAAGGACAGGGTGCCATGCTGTAAGGACAGGGTGCGTGCTGTAAGGACAGTGTGCCGTGCTGTAAGGACAGTGTGCCGTGCTGTAAGGACAGGGTGCGTGCTGTAAGGACAGGGTGCGTGCTGTAAGGACAGTGTGCCGTGCTGTAAGGACAGGGTGCCGTGCTGTAAGGACAGGGTGCTGTGCTGTAAGGACAGGGTGCTGTGCTGTAAGGACAGGGTGCCATGCTGTAAGGACAGGTTGCCATGCCGTAAGGACAGGGTGCCGTGCTGTAAGCACAGGGTGCCGTGCTGTAAGCACAGGGTGCCGTGCTGTAAGGACAGGGTGCCATGCTGTAAGGACAGGGTGCTGTGCTGTAAGGACAGGGTGCCATGCTGTAAGGACAGGGTACCGTGCTGTAAGGACAGGGTGCCGTGCTGTAAGGACAGGGTGCCGTGCTGTAAGGACAGGGTGCGTGCTGTAAGGACAGGGTGCCGTGCTGTAAGGACAGTGTGCCGTGCTGTAAGGACAGGGTGCTGTGCTGTAAGGACAGGGTGCCGTGCTGTAAGGACAGGGTGTGCTGTAAGGACAGGGTGCTGTGCTGTAAGGACAGGGTGCCATGCTATAAGGAGAGGGTGCTGTGCTGTAAGGACAGGGTGCCATGCTGTAAGGACAGTGTGCCGTGCTGTAAGGACAGGGTGCTGTGCTGTAAGGACAGGGTGCCATGCTGTAAGGACAGGGTGCCATGCTGTAAGGACAGTGTGCCGTGCTGTAAGGACAGGGTGCTGTGCTGTAAGGACAGGGTGCTGTGCTGTAAGGACAGGGTGCTGTGCTGTAAGGACAGGGTGCTGTGCTGTAAGGACAGGGTGCCGCGCTGTAAGGACAGGGTGCTGTGCTGTAAGGACAGGGTGCCGCGCTGTAAGGACAGGGTGCTGTGCTGTAAGGACAGGGTGCTGTGCTGTAAGGACAGGGTGCCGTGCTGTAAGGACAGGGTGCCGTGCTGTAAGGACAGGGTGCCGTGCTGTAAGGACAGGGTGCCATGCTATAAGGACAGGGTGCCGTGCTGTAAGGACAGGGTGCCGTGCTGTAAGGACAGGGTGCTGTGTAAGGACAGAGTGCCGTGCTGTAAGGACAGGGTGTGCTGTAAGGACAGGGTGCCATGCTGTAAGGACAGGGTGCCATGCTGTAAGGACAGGGTGCCGTGCTGTAAGGACAGGGTGTCGTGCTGTAAGGAGAGGGTGCTGTGATGTAAGGAGAGGGTGCCGTGCTGTAAGGACAGGGTGTGCTGTAAGGACAGGGTGCCATGCTGTAAGGACAGGGTGTGCTGTAAGGACAGGTTGCCATGCTGTAAGGACAGGGTGTGCTGTAAGGACAGGGTGTGCTGTAAGGACAGGGTGCTGTGCTGTAAGGACAGGGTGCCGTGCTGTAAGGACAGGGTGCCGTGCTGTAAGGACAGGGTGCCGTGCTATAAGGAGAGGGTGCCGTGCTGTAAGGACAGGGTGCCGTGCTATAAGGAGAGGGTGCCATGATGTAAGGAGAGGGTGCCATGATGTAAGGAGAGGGTGCCATGATGTAAGGAGAGGGTGTGCTGTAAGGACAGGGTGTGCTGTAAGGACAGGGTGCCGTGCTATAAGGAGAGGGTGCCGTGCTGTAAGGACAGGGTGTGCTGTAAGGACAGGGTGTGCTGTAAGGACAGGTTGCCACGCTGTAAGGACAGGGTGTGCTGTAAGGACAGGGTGTGCTGTAAGGACAGGGTGCCGTGCTGTAAGGACAGGGTGCTGTGCTGTAAGGACAGGTTGCCGTGCTGTAAGGACAGGGTGCCGTGCTGTAAGGACAGGGTGCCGTGCTGTAAGGACAGGGTGCCGTGCTGTAAGGACAGGGTGCCGTGCTGTAAGGACAGGGTGCCGTGCTATAAGGAGAGGGTGCCATGATGTAAGGAGAGGGTGCCATGATGTAAGGAGAGGGTGCCATGATGTAAGGAGAGGGTGTGCTGTAAGGACAGGGTGTGCTGTAAGGACAGGGTGCCGTGCTATAAGGAGAGGGTGCCGTGCTGTAAGGACAGGGTGCCGTGCTGTAAGGAGAGGGTGCCATGCTGTAAGGACAGGGTGCCATGCTATAAGGAGAGGGTGCCGTGCTGTAAGGACAGGGTGCCGTGCTGTAAGGAGAGGTAAGGACAGGGTGCCGTGCTGTAAGGACAGGGTGCCGTGCTGTAAGGACAGGGTGCCGTGCTGTAAGGACAGGGTGCCGTGCTGTAAGGACAGGGTGCTGTGCTGTAAGGAGAGGTAAGGACAGGGTGCCGTGCTGTAAGGACAGGGTGCCATGCTGTAAGGACAGGGTGCCGTGCTGTAAGGACAGGGTGCCGTGCTGTAAGGAGAGGTAAGGACAGGGTGCCGTGCTGTAAGGACAGGGTGTGCTGTAAGGACAGGGTGCCATGCTGTAAGGACAGGGTGCCATGCTGTAAGGACAGTGTGCCGTGCTGTAAGGACAGGGTGCCGTGCTGTAAGGACAGGGTGCCGTGCTGTAAGGAGAGGGTGCCGTGCTGTAAGGACAGGGTGTGCTGTAAGGACAGGGTGCCGTGCTGTAAGGACAGTGTGCTGTGCTGTAAGGACAGGGTGCCGTGCTGTAAGGACAGGGTGTGCTGTAAGGACAGGTTGCCGTGCTGTAAGGACAGGGTGCCGTGCTGTAAGGACAGGGTGCTGTGCTGTAAGGACAGGGTGCCGTGCTGTAAGGACAGGGTGCTGTGCTGTAAGGACAGGGTGCTGTGCTGTAAGGACAGGGTGCCGTGCTGTAAGGAGAGGGTGCCGTGCTGTAAGGACAGGGTGTGCTGTAAGGACAGGGTGCCGTGCTGTAAGGACAGGGTGCTGTGCTGTAAGGAGAGGTAAGGACAGGGTGCCGTGCTGTAAGGACAGGGTGTGCTGTAAGGACAGGGTGCCATGCTGTAAGGACAGGGTGCCATGCTGTAAGGACAGTGTGCCGTGCTGTAAGGACAGGGTGCCGTGCTGTAAGGACAGGGTGCCGTGCTGTAAGGAGAGGGTGCCGTGCTGTAAGGACAGGGTGTGCTGTAAGGACAGGGTGCCGTGCTGTAAGGACAGGGTGCTGTGCTGTAAGGAGAGGTAAGGACAGGGTGCTGTGCTGTAAGGACAGGGTGCCGTGCTGTAAGGACAGGGTGCCGTGCTGTAAGGACAGGGTGCCATGCTGTAAGGAGAGGGTGCTGTGCTGTAAGGACAGGGTGCCGTGCTGTAAGGAGAGGTAAGGACAGGGTGCTGTGCTGTAAGGACAGGGTGCCGTGCTGTAAGGACAGGGTGCCGTGCTGTAAGGAGAGGTAAGGACAGGGTGCTGTGCTGTAAGGACAGGGTGCTGTGCTGTAAGGACAGGGTGTGCTGTAAGGACAGGGTGCCGTGCTGTAAGGACAGGGTGCTGTGCTGTAAGGACAGGGTGTGCTGTAAGGACAGGGTGCCGTGCTGTAAGGACAGGGTGTGCTGTAAGGACAGGGTGCTGTGCTGTAAGGACAGGGTGTGCTGTAAGGACAGGGTGCCGTGCTGTAAGGACAGGGTGCTGTGCTGTAAGGACAGGGTGCCGTGCTGTAAGGACAGGGTGCCGTGCTGTAAGGACAGGGTGCCATGCTGTAAGGACAGGGTGCCATGCTGTAAGGACAGGGTGCCATGCTGTAAGGACAGGGTGCCATGCTGTAAGGACAGGGTGCCGTGCTGTAAGGACAGGGTGCCGTGCTGTAAGGACAGGGTGCCATGCTGTAAGGACAGGGTGCCGTGCTGTAAGGACAGGGTGCCGTGCTGTAAGGACAGGGTGCCATGCTGTAAGGACAGGGTGCCGTGCTGTAAGGACAGGGTGCCGTGCTGTAAGGACAGGGTGCCGTGCTGTAAGGACAGGGTGTGCTGTAAGGACAGGGTACCGTGCTGTAAGGACAGGGTGTGCTGTAAGGACAGGGTGCTGTGCTGTAAGGACAGGGTGCCATGCTGTAAGGACAGGGTGCTGTGCTGTAAGGACAGGGTGCCATGCTGTAAGGACAGGATGCCGTGCTGTAAGGACAGGGTGCCGTGCTGTAAGGACAGGGTGCCGTGCTGTAAGGACAGGGTGCCGTGCTGTAAGGACAGGGTGTGCTGTAAGGACAGGGTACCGTGCTGTAAGGACAGGGTGTGCTGTAAGGACAGGGTGCTGTGCTGTAAGGACAGGGTGCCATGCTGTAAGGACAGGGTGCCGTGCTGTAAGGAGAGGGTGCCGTGCTGTAAGGACAGGGTGTGCTGTAAGGACAGGGTGCCGTGCTGTAAGGACAGGGTGCCGTGCTGTAAGGACAGTGTGCTGTGCTGTAAGGACAGGGTGCCGTGCTGTAAGGACAGGGTGCCGTGCTGTAAGGACAGGGTGTGCTGTAAGGACAGGGTACCGTGCTGTAAGGACAGGGTGTGCTGTAAGGACAGGGTGCTGTGCTGTAAGGACAGGGTGCCATGCTGTAAGGACAGGGTGCTGTGCTGTAAGGACAGGGTGCCATGCTGTAAGGACAGGATGCCGTGCTGTAAGGACAGGGTGCCATGCTGTAAGGACAGGGTGCCGTGCTGTAAGGACAGGGTGCCGTGCTGTAAGGACAGGGTGCCGTGCTGTAAGGACAGGGTGCCATGCTGTAAGGACAGGGTGCCGTGCTGTAAGGACAGGGTGCCGTGCTGTAAGGACAGGGTGCCGTGCTGTAAGGACAGGGTGTGCTGTAAGGACAGGGTACCGTGCTGTAAGGACAGGGTGTGCTGTAAGGACAGGGTGCTGTGCTGTAAGGACAGGGTGCCATGCTGTAAGGACAGGGTGCTGTGCTGTAAGGACAGGGTGCCATGCTGTAAGGACAGGATGCCGTGCTGTAAGGACAGGGTGCCGTGCTGTAAGGACAGGGTGCCGTGCTGTAAGGACAGGGTGCCGTGCTGTAAGGACAGGGTGTGCTGTAAGGACAGGGTACCGTGCTGTAAGGACAGGGTGCCGTGCTGTAAGGACAGGGTGCCGTGCTGTAAGGACAGGGTGCCGTGCTGTAAGGACAGGGTGTGCTGTAAGGATAGGGTACCGTGCTGTAAGGACAGGGTGTGCTGTAAGGACAGGGTGCCGTGCTGTAAGGACAGGGTGCTGTGCTGTAAGGACAGGGTGCTGTGCTGTAAGGACAGGGTGCCGTGCTGTAAGGACAGGGTGCCGTGCTGTAAGGACAGGGTGTGCTGTAAGGACAGGGTACCGTGCTGTAAGGACAGGGTGTGCTGTAAGGACAGGGTGCTGTGCTGTAAGGACAGGGTGCCGTGCTGTAAGGACAGGGTGCCGTGCTGTAAGGACAGGGTGCTGTGCTGTAAGGACAGGGTGCCGTGCTGTAAGGACAGGGTGCTGTGCTGTAAGGACAGGGTGCCATGCTGTAAGGACAGGGTGCTGTGCTGTAAGGACAGGGTGCCATGCTGTAAGGACAGGGTGCTGTGCTGTAAGGACAGGATGCCGTGCTGTAAGGACAGGGTGCCGTGCTGTGAGGACAGGGTGTGCTGTAAGGACAGGGTGCTGCGCTGTAAGGACAGGGTGCCATGCTGTAAGGACAGGGTGCTGTGCTGTAAGGACAGGGTGCCATGCTGTAAGGACAGGATGCCGTGCTGTAAGGACAGGGTGCCGTGCTGTAAGGACAGGGTGCCGTGCTGTAAGGACAGGGTGCCGTGCTGTAAGGACAGGGTGTGCTGTAAGGACAGGGTACCGTGCTGTAAGGACAGGGTGCCGTGCTGTAAGGACAGGGTGCCGTGCTGTAAGGACAGGGTGCCGTGCTGTAAGGACAGGGTGTGCTGTAAGGATAGGGTACCGTGCTGTAAGGACAGGGTGTGCTGTAAGGACAGGGTGCCGTGCTGTAAGGACAGGGTGCTGTGCTGTAAGGACAGGGTGCTGTGCTGTAAGGACAGGGTGCCGTGCTGTAAGGACAGGGTGCCGTGCTGTAAGGACAGGGTGTGCTGTAAGGACAGGGTACCGTGCTGTAAGGACAGGGTGTGCTGTAAGGACAGGGTGCTGTGCTGTAAGGACAGGGTGCCGTGCTGTAAGGACAGGGTGCCGTGCTGTAAGGACAGGGTGCTGTGCTGTAAGGACAGGGTGCCATGCTGTAAGGACAGGGTGCTGTGCTGTAAGGACAGGGTGCCATGCTGTAAGGACAGGGTGCTGTGCTGTAAGGACAGGATGCCGTGCTGTAAGGACAGGGTGCCGTGCTGTGAGGACAGGGTGTGCTGTAAGGACAGGGTGCTGCGCTGTAAGGACAGGGTGCTGTGCTGTAAGGACAGGGTGCCGTGCTGTAAGGACAGGGTGCTGTGCTGTAAGGACAGGGTGCTGTGCTGTAAGGACAGGGTGCCGTGCTGTAAGGACAGGGTGCCGTGCTGTAAGGACAGGGTGTGCTGTAAGGACAGGGTACCGTGCTGTAAGGACAGGGTGTGCTGTAAGGACAGGGTGCTGTGCTGTAAGGACAGGGTGCCATGCTGTAAGGACAGGGTGCTGTGCTGTAAGGACAGGGTGCCATGCTGTAAGGACAGGATGCCGTGCTGTAAGGACAGGGTGCCGTGCTGTGAGGACAGGGTGTGCTGTAAGGACAGGGTGCTGCGCTGTAAGGACAGGGTGCTGCGCTGTAAGGACAGGGTGTGCTGTAAGGACAGGGTGTGCTGTAAGGACAGGGTGCCGTGCTGTAAGGACAGGGTGCTGTGCTGTAAGGACAGGGTGCCGTGCTGTAAGGAGAGGGTGCTGTGCTGTAAGGACAGGGTGCCGTGCTGTAAGGACAGGGTGCCGTGCTGTAAGGACAGGGTGCTGTGCTGTAAGGACAGGGTGTGCTGTAAGGACAGGGTGCCGTGCTGTAAGGACAGGGTGCTGTGCTGTAAGGACAGGGTGTGCTGTAAGGACAGGGTGCCGTGCTGTAAGGACAGGGTGCTGTGCTGTAAGGACAGGGTGTGCTATAAGGACAGGTTGCCATGCTGTAAGGACAGGGTGCTGTGCTGTAAGGAGAGGGTGCCGTGCTGTAAGGACAGGGTGCTGTGCTGTAAGGACAGTGTGCCGTGCTGTAAGGACAGGGTGCTGTGCTGTAAGGACAGGGTGCCGTGCTGTAAGGACAGTGTGCCGTGCTGTAAGGACAGGGTGCTGTGCTGTAAGGACAGTGTGCCGTGCTGTAAGGACAGGGTGCTGTGCTGTAAGGACAGTGTGCCGTGCTGTAAGGACAGGGTGTGCTGTAAGGACAGGGTGCCGTGCTGTAAGGACAGGGTGCTGTGCTGTAAGGAGAGGGTGCCGTGCTGTAAGGACAGGGTGCCGTGCTGTAAGGACAGGGTGCTGTGCTGTAAGGACAGTGTGCCGTGCTGTAAGGACAGGGTGCTGTGCTGTAAGGACAGGGTGCCATGCTGTAAGGAGAGGTAAGGACAGGGTGCCGTGCTGTAAGGACAGGGTGCTGTGCTGTAAGGACAGTGTGCCGTGCTGTAAGGACAGGGTGCTGTGCTGTAAGGACAGGGTGCCGTGCTGTAAGGAGAGGTAAGGACAGGGTGCCGTGCTGTAAGGACAGGGTGCCGTGCTGTAAGGACAGGGTGTGCTGTAAGGACAGGGTGTGCTGTAAGGACAGGGTGCCGTGCTGTAAGGACAGGGTGCCGTGCTGTAAGGACAGGGTGCCATGCTGTAAGGACAGGGTGCCGTGCTGTAAGGACAGGGTGCCGTGCTGTAAGGACAGGGTGCCGTGCTGTAAGGACAGGGTGTGCTGTAAGGACAGGGTGCCGTGCTGTGAGGACAGGGTGTGCTGTAAGGACAGGGTGCTGTGCTGTAAGGACAGGGTGCCATGCTGTAAGGACAGGGTGCTGTGCTGTAAGGACAGGGTGCCATGCTGTAAGGACAGGATGCCGTGCTGTAAGGACAGGGTGCCGTGCTGTGAGGACAGGGTGTGCTGTAAGGACAGGGTGCTGTGCTGTAAGGACAGGGTGCCATGCTGTAAGGACAGGGTGCTGTGCTGTAAGGACAGGGTGCCGTGCTGTGAGGACAGGGTGTGCTGTAAGGACAGGGTGCTGCGCTGTAAGGACAGGGTGCTGCGCTGTAAGGACAGGGTGTGCTGTAAGGACAGGGTGTGCTGTAAGGACAGGGTGCCGTGCTGTAAGGACAGGGTGCTGTGCTGTAAGGACAGGGTGCCATGCTGTAAGGACAGGGTGCTGTGCTGTGAGGACAGGGTGCCG
Organism: Chirona hameri; assembly: GCA_036785665.1. Lineage (NCBI taxonomy): Eukaryota > Metazoa > Arthropoda > Thecostraca > Balanomorpha > Balanidae > Chirona > Chirona hameri. The sequence continues at coordinate 10,580 of JAXIVJ010015978.1, forward strand.
TGCTGTAAGGACAGGTTGCCATGCTATAAGGACAGGGTGCTGTGTAAGGACAGAGTGCCGTGCTGTGCTACGGTGGCAGTGTCCTGACTTAGTGTTGAGTCTGCTGTGAATTCTCTGCCGGGGCGAACCCGAGGCCAAACTCTGCTGTGTGGTGCCGGTGTTATCGGAGCTGTCCGTCATGTCTGCCTGTGTGTTTGTGACCCGACCTGACCTGACCTGTCTGCTGTCTCTCCATCAGGATGGACCCTCAGATTCGCGCCAGTGACGAGTCGCTGGAGGCTGCCGAGGTATCGCCAGAGGAGCATCTGTTCCGGCCCCCGCCACCCCAGCAGGTGAGAACTTAGACACGGCTGGTATCCTCGGAGTGCCCACACCCTCCGCCCCAGCAGGTAACACCCTCCGCCCCAGCAGGTGAGGCACGACTGGTATCCTCGGAGTTCTCACACCCTCCGCCCCAGCAGGCAACACCCTCCACCCCAGCAGGTAACACCCTCCGCCCCAGCAGGTGTGGCACGGCTGGTATCCTCAGGGTTCCCACACCCTCCGCCCCAGCAGGTGAGAACTTAGGCACGGCTGGTATCCTCGGAGTTCCCACACTCTCCGCCCCAGCAGGTAAGGTAAGGCACGACTGGTATCCTCAGGGTTCCCACACCTCCGCCCCAGCAGGTGTGGCACGGCTGGTATCCTCAGGGTTCCCACACCCTCCGCCCCAGCAGGTAAGGTAAGGCACGACTGGTATCCTCAGGGTTCCCACACCCTCCGCCCCAGCAGGTAAGGTAAGGCACGGCTGGTATCCTCAGGGTTCTCACACCCTCCGCCCCAGCAGGCAAGTGCCGGGCAGAAACACCATTACATTTATATTATATGGACAAATTACGCTCCAGAAAAATGTGAATGCGTTGAGATGGCAATATTTACCATTTCTGGTTGTGGATGGGCGCCATATGACTGGAGCAGTTGGTGTGCCTGCAAGCCCCAATCATCATTATCATCATTGCTGATTGTGAAAACGGCACCGTTTCCGACCACGCCGCGTCGATTGGTGAAGGTTCCGAGTCGCTATCACTGATAGGTTCTGAGTTTCAGCGTGGCAGTAGCGCATATATTTCCTCTAGGCCCTCGTGGGTCTTCTTTGGGCCTGATCGGTGTGGAAAGCGAAACAGCACCCCTACAAGAGCGTAGCTTGCGAATGGTGAAATAATGAAGTCTCTAGCTTATGCAGTTGCTGAGTTTCAGCGTGGCAGTGAACCGTGGCAGTGCAATCTATATGCCCCCGCACACCGTTATCGGCCCGAACGACATGCGCGCCGCCTGGTGGGAAAGATATCGCGGTGCCTCCCATTCCAACACCGCATGCGCCATTGTAAATTTTGGGCATCGCTGCATGGGCTGGGCTGAGCAAGGACAACATCACAAATGCAAAGTTAACTAGTAATGCAATGGAAAGTAGTAATGTAAACTAGTATTCAGGGATGTGGGAACCGTGGGGGCAATGGGGGCAACTCGCCCCCCAACTTTGGAGCGGGGGGGGGGGGGGGGGCGACGCCCCCCCCAACTTTGTACACGATCACTCGACTATGTATAAGAACAAGGGCATTGCCACTAGAGTTTCAACGGCGGCGTGCAGCGCCGCGAAATTTGACACAACTGTTTGAGCATCAATTACCCACACGGTGTAAATTGTTTTAACTCGGGTCATCTCAGATCAGGTCACCAGGTCAAGTCAAGTGACCCCACCTCTAAAAAGTTTGCGGTCGTGCCACAGCCAAAGTGATTGAACCAAACGGTTTGAAACTCACAGGATGTCATCAAGTGATAAGTACCTACAATTCGTGTATCTCGAAGTTTTGTTATATCGGTGACCTAAAGTCAGGTCGATTTGGTGACCTCCCCATTATAAGTCAATGGGGGAAAATGAAAACACGTATAACTCCATAGGAAATGGCTAAATTTGACCAATTTTCACCGGTTGTCAGATGTCACCAGATGTTTGTCAAATGCAAAGCCCTATGTCACATTTATGTTCTTTGACCTCTGTCCTCTACGAGGTCAACTCGTGACCTCCCCCCCCCCCCCAGGTCACGTATGGTTTTTCTTCAATAACTCTTTACCAAATCAAGGTAGTGTAATGGGGTTTTCACCTTTGTATTCGGCTTATCGAGACGAATCAATTGATGTAATGTTTGACCTTGACCTGACCTCAGGGCAGGCTAATTTGTGGATATGACCTAACTAGGTCACCCAATATATCATTCGTCGATGCGTCTCGAAGAGACAAACATAATGTTGAAATCTGTTTTACTCTGCGTGCTTCTGTCAAAAGTTATTCCTTAATCATTTCGCCAATTTGTAGAATGTTTCAAATTCAATGGCTCCTGCTGACATAACTATTAACCTTAGGTCAATTCTGACAGAACTTTAGGTACAGCAAATTAAATGCTCTTTCGTACGCCTTTTCCGTGCGTCGCTAGCTCTTTTAGTTATCGAGATATAGACGGTTTTATCAAGGTCACTCATATAGCCGACATTTGACCTTTGGTGACCTCTGGTGACCTCAATATTGACCTGACCTAAAAATGATCTGAGTACTTTCGATAGAGCTTGCTTCGAGCTATCTAACACAGTTTCCTGCTTGTCGGTACGTTCCGTTTTTTTTTAAATCTTAGGGGGGAGGGCGGAAATCACCCGCTTCCCCCCCCCCCTGGCAGTTCGCGGTTGGCGCGAACCCCGGGCAGTGTGCGTGTTAATGGACATTAATTCGTACCCAACCTTAAACAGTTAACCTTAAACAGTTAACCTTAAACAGTTAACTAACAAACAAAACAACTAACTATATATTTAAGTAGATAAGCCCCTTTCTCTGAAAAATGCGTGTGTTCTAAATGCATTGGTTTGCCAGCATTTGCTTGAGTACGACCGTATAACGATACATTCATAAAAATGTACCCGAAACATTGACCATAACACCGTAAAACACGGCATAGCATAACTGGGTTGAAGCCAAGTATGGTACCTACTCGTACCAAATGTATGATAAATGTATGATTTTGTCATGGCCAACTTGGTCATTGGTGCGAGACCGGCACATCACCTAACCAGCTACCTCAGGTTCGGGAGTCAGTCAAGCCCGCCGGTTGTGGATTCAGGCACGGTGAAAGCTCCAGTTCGGCTTCTCCGACTTTGTGTGACTTTAGTAGGTAGGTACCAGGTCGCTCCTTCTTCATGTTTACCAGCTATCTCTAGTTTTGTTTTGCTTGTTAGGCGACCCATTTCCTTATGACATTGATACCAATGTCCTTAAATATATGACATACTATTGGCAATAAGCAGCATTGGGTATGGAAAAGAGCGGAACACGTTGCTTCTCTTCAGTCTTAATTTGTGTCGTATTGCCAAGAAGTTCGCTCCCCCCCAACTTCAAAGTAGTTCCCACGCCCCTGCTAGTATTGCAAATGCAAAGTAAAGTTGTGGGTTTTAACACACAGCCTTCTGACGAACAGCAATATAAGCAGGCTTCCAATCTGCGTGCCAAGCTGTTTCCGAGGTTGTTTTCACTATGAGCCCGTGGTCATTGGTCTGTGAGTTTAGGAGAGCCTACTGTCGATCCATTTCCTGCTGTACCCGACCAAACGTCTTTAATGGACGGCTGCTGCAGACACCGGCCACCGCCCACCGCCGCCGGCAATCAAATTGCACCACATTTGTATTATAACGGTCTGCAGACACCCTGACCCGCCGCCGCCGCCAGTCAAACTGCCCACACTTGTATTATAACGGTCTGTAGACACCCTGACCCCCCGCTGGCAGTCAAAGACGGCTGCTGCAGACACCCTGACCCGCCGCCGCTGGCAGTCAAAGACGGCTGCTGTAGACACCCCGACCCACCGCTGGCAGTCAAACTGCACCACATTTGTATTATTCCTGTCTGGATGTGATGGTGGTGTCGAGAATATCACAGCTACGCCATGCGTGCATCTGTCTACGCCATGCGTTCATCTGTCTACGCCATGCGTTCATCTGTCTACGCCATGCGTTCATCTGTCTACGCCATGCGTTCATTTGTCTACGCCATGCGTTCATCTGTCTACGCCATGCGTTCATCTGTCTACTGAGGCATTGCTGCGTTCATCTGTCTACTGAGGAATTGCTGCGTTCATCTGTCTACTGAGGCATCTCTGCGTTCATCTGTCTACTGAGGCATATCTGCGTTCATCTGTCTACTGAGGCATTTCTGCGTTCATCTGTCTACTGAGGCATTTCTGCGTTCATCTGTCTACTGAGGCATTTCTGCGTTCATCTGTCTTCTGAGGCATTTCTGCGTTCATCTGTCTACTGAGGCATTTCTGCGTTCATCTGTCTACTGAGGCATTTCTGCGTTCATCTGTCTACTGAGGCATTTCTGCGTTCATCTGTCTACTGAGGAATTTCTGCGTTCATCTGTCTACTGAGGCATTTCTGCGTTCATCTGTCTACTGAGGCATTTCTGCGTTCATCTGTCTACTGAGGCATGTCTGCGTTCATCTGTCTACTGAGGCATTTCTGCGTTCATCTGTCTACTGAGGCATTTATGCGCTCATCTGTCTAGTGAGGCATTTCTGCGTTCATCTGTCTACTGAGGCATTTCTGCGTTCATCTGTCTACTGAGGAATTTCTGCGTTCATCTGTCTACTGAGGCATTTCTGCGTTCATCTGTCTACTGAGGCATTGCTGCGTTCATCTGTCTACGGAGGCATTTCTGCGTTCATCTGTCTACTGAGGCATTTCTGCGTTCATCTGTCTACTGAGGCATTGCTGCGTTCATCTGTCTACTGAGGAATTTCTGCGTTCATCTGTCTACTGAGGCATTTCTGCGTTAATCTGTCTACTGAGGCATTTCTGCGTTCATCTGTCTACTGAGGCATTTCTGCGTTCATCTGTCTACTGAGGCTGTTCCCGAGACCACGGCTCCTCACAACTGTGATATTAATGAAATATTTCCAAATGTGCGCCATATATCCTCAGTATTTCCAGTGCCTTAAAACCCCAATCCACCACCAAATATATTTCAAGCTGGGCCGACGGAAAGGTAAAGCTACAAATTATCTCTTCATCATCTTGAAGGGAGCAAGTGATTGAAAATTACTCCCCTTGTGATATATTAGTTTTACATAGCGTTCTTATGCATTTTGAACCTGCCTATACCACCTCAAATCCAATTGGCACTTATCAGTAATCTTACCAGAACGCCTTTGCCCTCTGCGAGCATCTCTGCGTTTTCGTCAGCGCGGTGATGATGTGTGGAATTTGTACCAAGACTGGCCACGACCGACCGACCGACCGGCAAAACATTTTTAGATCTCTCGGAACTAAGCCTATCAGGCTTAGCACACTGCACAGCTAACCTATTGACACAGGGCTTTGGTTGGTGACGCAGGTATTCGATGCCTGGCGGATATCAGCGCGAACTCTGCGCAGTGGTAGAGTTTGAAGTGGGCTCGGAAGTCGGCAGAGGTGACGTGATTTGGGAGGCCAGTGATGCCGCCTCCTGCTGCCCGCTTTACCATTCAGGCGATCATACATGACATGCGATGAGATCCAAAGAAGATCAACTCTCACTGTATATGTTTGTAGATTCCCTATTTTGTCATACTTAGGACAGCAAATTGTATCTTCATGATTGTTAATAACGGAACTGTCAGAAATGTGAACGCTGGATCAGATCGCGACTGTAGGAGGAACGGGGTGTCCTCAGCAGACATCTGCACCCGTCACCCCCCCCCCTCTGCTGTCGCCCCCCCCCCCCCCCCCTGAGCTGGCGCCCCCCCCCCCCCAGCTGTCGATCACGGGGGTAGGCAATAGCGACCAGTATGACGTCACCACTCTGAGATTGGACCGGTGTGACGTCACCACTCTGAGATTGGACCGGTGTAAGTGCGCAGCGCCCGACCGTGTCGGGACCAGTGTGACGTCACCACTCCGAGATTGGACCGGTGTAAGTGCGCAGCGCCCGACCGTGTCGGGACCAGTGTGACGTCACCACTCCGAGATTGGACCGGTGTAAGTGCGCAGCGCCCGACCGTGTCGGGACCAGTGTGACGTCACCACTCCGAGATTGGACCGGTGTAAGTGCGCAGCGCCCGACCGTGTCGGGACCAGTGTGACGTCACCACTCCGAGATTGGACCGGTGTAAGGACGCAGCGCCCGACCGTGTCGGGACCAGTGTGACGTCACCACTCCGAGATTGGACCGGTGTAAGTGCGCAGCGCCCGACCGTGTCGGGACCAGTGTGACGTCACCACTCTGAGATTGGACCGGTGTAAGTGCGCAGCGCCCGACCGTGTCGGGACCAGTGTGACGTCACCACTCCGAGATTGGACCGGTGTAAGGACGCAGCGCCCGCGCGTGTCGGGACCAGTGTGACGTCACCACTCCGAGATTGGACCGGTGTAAGAACGCAGCGTCCGAGCGTGTCGGGACCAGTGTGACGTCACCACTCCGAGATTGGACCGGTGTAAGAACGCAGCGTCCGAGCGTGTCTGGACCAGTGTGACGTCACCACTCTGAGATTGGACCGGTGTAAGGACGCAGCGTCCGAGCGTGTCGGGACCAGTGTGACGTCACCACTCTGAGATTGGACCGGTGTAAGGACGACCACTCTGAGATTGGTCCGGTGTAAGTACGACCACTCTGAGATTGGTCCGGTGTAAGTGCGACCACTCTGAGATTGGACCGGTGTAAGAACGCAGCGCCCGCGCGTGTCTGGCGAACATCACCTGCAGCTCACCGCTAGTCGCTACTGACCGGCTGAAGATGATTACTCCGGTTACGTCGTCCCGCTGCCGACCCGCAGCCTTGTATACTGGACGCCGCGGGGAGGGGAGGGGAGGGGGCTGCCGTGGCGGCATTCGGCGCGTGCCTGGGGTGCCTGCTTGCACCGGCGTACTGCCAGGAATGGTGGCACAGGCCGGGGCGACGCTGACCCAAATACTAACCAGGCGGGCCTCCGGCGGCTGGAGGGAGACACCGGGAGCTGTGGGGGCACCGCCGGGGTAATCAGGGGAGTCAGGAGCGTCGCCACCAGGAGAGGCCGGGAGCTGTGGGGGCACCGCCGGGGTAATCAGGGGAGTCAGGGGCGTCGCCACCAGGAAAGGCCGGGAGCTGTGGGCCTCCCCCAGGATCGCTACGGCCTGAGTCCGGCCCCCCCAGGTTCACAGGATTTTAGCATTAATTCTATGGGGCTGCCCCCCCCCCCCCCTCCCCAACTCTGGCTGCCCCTCCACTCAAAGTTTGGTGGCGACGTCACTGCGGAGAGTACAAACTGGGAACACCGCCGGGTTAACACGGGGAGCACGACACACTGTGTGTCGGCCGTGACTCCTGTCTGTCTGGCGGCCGTGACTCCTGTCTGTCGGCCGTGACGCCTGTCTGTCGGCCGTGACTCCTGTATGTTGGCCGTGACTCCTGTCTGTCGCCCGTGACTCCTGTCTGTCGCCCGTGACTCCTGTCTGTCGGCCGTGACTCCTGTCTGTGTGTCGGTCGTGACTCCTGTCTGTGTGTCGGCCGTGACTCCTGTCTGTGTGTCGGCCGTGACTCCTGTCTGTCTGTCGGCCGTGACTCCTGTCTGTCGGCTGTAACTCCTGTCTGTCTGTCGGCCGTGACTCCTGTCTGTCGGCCGTGACCTGTCTGTCTGTCGACCGTGACTCCTGTCTGTCGGCCGTGACTCCTGTCTGTCGGCCGTGACTCCTGTCTGTCGGCCGTGACGTGACTCTGTCTGTCGGCCGTGACTCCTGTCTGTCAGCCGTGACGTGACTCCTGTCTATCGGTCGTGACTCGTGTCTGTCGGCCGTGACTCTGTCTGTATGTCGGCCGTGACTCCTGTCTGTCGGCCGTGACGTGACTGTCTGTCGGCCGTGACGCCTCACTAACGAGACAGTACACTGGGACGGTGAATCGCCGTGTGTTGATGATGTACCCACGCGGCGGTGGCATGCATCAGTAGTCAGGTGTTTCAATAGGCGACAAACTTCTAAACCCGTATATTACATGAAAGACACGAGCATGATCAGCACGAGTGTGATCACAGTGCACAGTACAAATTAAAATATACGTCGTGGTCCAATGAACGACGTGGTCGGCGCCCTGGAAACCCACTTATCCCTCGTCAGGGGCTGGTTGTGGAATATTCATGGTGCAAAACAGCGGCTGCTTCGGGGATGTATTGAACTCATTTCGTATGTGTCTTTTCACGTTTTGATTACGTGTCATTAGGTCATCCTGCGGGTTGCTGAAACATTGCCTCCCTCCACTGACGTACTGTGCTCCCCCTCCACTGAAACATTGCCTCCCTCCACTGAAACATTGCCTCCCTCCACTGACGTACTGTGCTCCCCTCCACTGAAACATTGCCTCCCTCCACTGACGTACTGTGCTCCCCTCCACTGAAACATTGCCTCCCTCCACTGACGTACTGTGCTCCCCTCCACTGACGTACTGTGTTCCCCTCCACTGAAACATTGCCTCCCTCCACTGACGTACTGTGCTCCCCTCCACTGACGTACTGTGCTCCCCTCCACTGAAACATTGCCTCCCTCCACTGACGTACTGTGTTCCCCTCCACTGAAACATTGCCTCCCTCCACTGACGTACTGTGCTCCCCTCCACTGAAACATTGCCTCCCTCCACTGACGTACTGTGCTCCCCTCCACTGACGTACTGTGCTCCCCTCCACTGACGTACTGTGCTCCCCTCCACTGAAACATTGCCTCCCTCCACTGACGTACTGTGCTCCCCTCCCCAGGTGAAGCAGGTGAAGCGGCCGGTGGGGTCGGCTCGGGCGGCGCCCAGTCCGCGGCCGGGCCGCACCCTCGGCTTCATGTCCTCCCTGGCCGCCCACCTGGTGGAGGGCAGCCGCAGGGACCCGGAGGCTGCCCGCTTCGTCAAGAGCTTCAGAACGAAGCGGCTGCAGCTGGCGCGGCGTCTGTTCGAGATGGTCAACTCTGAGGTGTTCGAGAGCAAGGTCAGTCCGGGCTGAGGTGTCTAGGACGCCTGGGGATGTATCAGAGAAGATGATCGCTTGCTCAGAGTATCGCCAGTCGCGGCAGTCGACATCCCAACAGTAACTTGGTTAAAGGAAACTCTTCACCTTTTCGTTAAACCCCATCGTTTTTGTCTCATCACGAATTGCGCAGCGGAACTTTAAAACCAGTATATTCCTACACATGCCGGGCTGCATTAGGTGGGTGGCAGCCTGGCATAAAATCATTTTGCGTCCAATTTAAGGATTCAGTTATAAGACAAATGTTGTTGAAATTGAGCTGCGTCTCAGAATTTACACTCCGCTGCTTCATACCGGGGGCATGGCACCGCTGAACGGATGTCTTGGGTAAAGTCCGTTCAAGCGGAGCGTTTGTCCAGTGCATACCTGTCTGCAAGACGGACATACTGCTGCCCTTTTTATCACGCTCCTTAACTTCTTTGCATTGCTATACTCATGTTACTAGTGTTGCCGTTTTTACCTGTTGACTGCCCGACTGACATCCATTCTCACCGCCTTAGGTATGCTGGATATCACGTAGCCGCAATAGCTGAGAGTCGTGACGTTAGTTTCGTTATTAGCTGCTTGAAATAACCGCGTAGTGCTATGTAGCTTGTCAAACTCGCCCGAGCTACGTCTGAGTAGATGACTGCAGCAATGCAGTTCATACGGCAGTTTATAATGCCAGCCGCAGCGCCACCATTGCAGTTCATACGGCAGTTTATAATGCCAGCCGCAGCGCCACCATTGCTGGTCAGCAGTGGGAAGAAATGCGGTAACACCGCTATCTGAGCGCCAACAACCGCCGCTGCCCCCCCCCCCCCCCCCCCCCCTCCACAGCTTCCGGCCGACCTGGAGATAAAGTTCAACAAGCGGATGCTGCGAACTGCCGGCTACTGCTACAGCCGGCAGGCGGCCGGCGCCGGGCCGGACGACTCCGGGGCCGCGGCGACCCGCACGGCGCGCGTCGAGCTCTCAGAGAAGGTGGTGGACAGCGCTGAGCGGCTGCGGGACACACTGGTGCACGAGCTGTGCCACGCCGCCGCCTGGGTCACGTCCGGCTATCGTGGCGGCCACGGGCCCGTGTGGCGCGACTGGGCGGTGCGCGTGCAGCGCCGCTTCCCCGAGCTACCGCCCGTGACGCGCTGCCACAGCTACCAGATCCACTGCAAGTACACGTACCGCTGCACCAGCTGCGCCTACAGCTTCGGACGGCACTCCAAGTCGCTGGACGTGACGCGTAAGGTGTGCGGACGCTGCCGCGGCGTGTTCGAGTGTGTGCTGACGGCCAAGCCGGACGGGAAGGGCGGGGTGGCGGCGGCGCCGGCCACCCCACGCGCCGCCGCGCCATTCGCGCTGTTTGTGAAGGAGCACTACAGTGTCGTGAAGAGTACGACCACTGGACTGAAGCACGCCGAGGTAATGCGCATGCTCGGACAGAAGTTCACAGAGGCCAAGATCAGCCAGGCCAAAGCCAAGGCGACAGAGTGCGACGACTTCTAGGGGCCGGTGTCAGTGTCTGCTGGTGTTCGACTTGATCTGACTGACTCGAAACGACGGAGTCGATCTGACTGACTCGATGGACTCGATGTGACCCTCCTTATTCGACTGACTTGATTATCGATACTCGGTACTCGATCGATGTCACTGACTCGATCCGCGAACGGTTTTATTCGTCTGACTTTATGGTCGATAAAATGGGTTCGATTTAACGACTCGATCCGAACGGCCGTATCCGACTGACTTTATGGTCGATACGATGGGTTCGATTTGACGACTCGATCCGATTGATGCTCGATCGGCCGACCTTGACTGGTTCGCTGACTGACCGCTGGAGTGACAGCAGTCGACGCCCAGTGACCGCTGGGATGACCCAACTGACCTGAGGCGATGTTCTTAACAGCTCATGCGTTTTATCTGTCAGTAGTTGGCGCGACATTTCGCTAAATGGTATCCACTATGGTAGTGTGCAGCCTATAATGATGCTTTGTCATGTGACGCCGTCTTAGACGTCTTTCCCCATCTACATTTAATTGATAAGACAATGGCATGCGTGTGTGCGCGCGTGCGAATACGCGAGTGCATATGCGTGCGTGCATGCGTACGCGGCGTGTGCGAGGGGTTTAGGCGTGGTGCGTGCATGCGTACGCGGCGTGTGCGAGGGGTTTAGGCGTGATGCGTGCATGCGTACGCGGCGTGTGCGAGGGGTTTAGGCGTGCTTCTTACGCCGGCTCTGGCTGCGTTGTTCTGCCTGTGATGGCATTATTTGGACTGAAGAATGGACTGCGATCTCGACAAGCCAGTGTCTGTCATGTGTTTAGACCTATTCAGCCTGTTCACGACATACTGCACGGTACCCATGTTTCCAATGACTTTACAGCTGTTGTCTCTTTACGTATTACCGTATATAGTCTTCATTTTTAAAGGGGAAGGTTTTGCGGGCAAGGCTTCGCATGGGAATTTCAGAATGTTTTATTTCTCTGACATCTCTAAACTAAACAAGACCACTGGAACAACCAGATGGAACTATCGCTGCTCATTTTGTACATTGGTTTTAAATTACAAGACGCCATTAATTAATGTATTTAAATTTTAGATTATGTTTTGTGAAATGCGTGTCAAACTGTATTGTTTGCTGCGTGTCATGTTTGGAGACCGAAATGCCTGGCACTGTCCAAATATACGCCTTACCAGCTGGTACTGCATCTCTTTCTTTCGAAGCACCGTGCTACCATATGTCTGCAGGACATGTTTTTCCCGTTTCTTTTAAATCTAGTGGATCAGCTGTTCAGCTGCTAACATTTACGTAGTCGAAATGTCATCGATTCGGCTATTTCCGCGTGGGTTGTGAATATGGTAACGAGTCCGACGCGCCACCTCATCCACTCGGACTACAACAGCGGGAGGGGTGTTTGCTGAAGGGCGGCTCCCTGCGCTTTGCTGAGTGAATTCCTGGCTACGCCGCCGTCTGCCGTTGCTTCTCCGTTTCACCTGCTAGCCGCGAGGACCTGTACAAATCCCACTCCCCTCACCTCCGCCTCTTGTCTGGGCGTGCTGTGTGACTACGTCACGTGACCTGCCGTGGCGGCGGGGAGATCAGGAGGGGGTCCGTCACGTGACCTGTGCCGGTCTGCCGTGGCAGCGGGGAGATCAGGAGGGGGTCCATCACGTGACCTGTGCCGGTCTGCCGTGGCAGCGGGGAGATCAGGAGGGGGTCCATCACGTGACCTGTGCCGGTTTGCCGTGGCAGCGGGGAGATCAGGAGGGGGTCCATCACGTGACCTGTGTCGGTCTGCCGTGGCAGCGGGGAGATCAGGAGGGGGTCCGTCACGTGACCTGTGCCGGTTTGCCGTGGCAGCGGGGAGATCAGGAGGGGGTCCATCACGTGACCTGTGTCGGTCTGCCGTGGCAGCGGGGAGATCAGGAGGGGGTCCATCACGTGACCTGTGCCGGTTTGCCGTGGCTGTCCCGGTCAGAGGGTATGCTTGCTGGGTCTGCCTCTCAGCTGAAGGTCGCCGCAGCCGGTACAGCCGGTACAGCCGGTACAGCCGGTACAGCCGGTACAGCCGGTACAGCCGGTACAGCCGGTACAGCCGGTACAGCCGGTACAGCCGGTACAGCCGGTACAGCCGGTACAGCCGGTACGGCCGGTACAGCCGGTACAGCCGGTACAGCCGGTACAGCCGGTACGGCCGGTACAGCCGGTACAGCCGGTACAGCCGGTACAGCCGGTACAGCCGGTACAGCCGGTACAGCCGGTACAGCCGGTACAGCCGGTACAGCCGGTACAGCCGGTACAGCCGGTACAGCCGGTACAGCCGGTACAGCCGGTACAGCCGGTACAGCCGGTACAGCCGGTACAGCCGGTACAGCCGGTACGGCCGGTACAGCCGGTACAGCCGGTACAGCCGGTACAGACGCAGTTTCTGCCGACCCATCCAGGAATGGGACCCAGGGGCCCGGGAACGATTTTAAAGTTGGGGGGCGAATTTTTTTTCTCTCGCAATCTTCTCACTTCTCATCTTGGTGCACCTTTTCGGTCTCAATTTTCCTCATTGGAAAACCGAAAACACGGTTCGAAAGCTCATCAAAAATCACTTCGAATCTATTTCAACATTTGTTTTGGGTTCAGGTCAATATTGAGGTCACCAGTGGTCTCAAAGGTCAGATTTGTCAGTTTTAGGACATCGCTCCAGAAACCCCCAAATATCTCGGGAACTATGATAGCTAGGAACAAACGAGAACAAAAACAATCGAAAGCGTTTGAAATATTAATTCATAAAGTGTCATCAAATTTTATCTCAGGTCAATTATCTCAGGCTCCAGAGGTCATCAAATGTCAAAAGGGCTATTTTTTGGCAAAACGTTCGCAAATAACTTTTTACCTAATACAGACACGGCAATGATTTTGACGCCATCATGTTCGCCTCGTCAAAGCGCTTTGAATAACTTTCTTTTGGACCAGTTTAAGTCAACTTAGAAATTTGACCTCAGGTCAAGGTCAAGTGGTGACCCAAGTAGGTCATGTTGCATATTGGGAGATGTGTCTCGACGAGACAAACACATTGATGGCGGTTTCACTTCTTTATCTTCATTCTAGCGAGAGTTATTGACACAAAAAGTGTTGGTGACCTCACCTGACCTCGGCTGACCCTGTATGGGTCACTGACTACAAATTGAACCTTGATCATCAACAATAGGCTATGATACCATGATCCAGAAGGAATTGGACTGATATCATGCGTATCCTTGGAATAGGAAACATTTTAACATTTACCCATTTACCCGACCGGTAAATGGGGTGACCCCATGGGAGGTCACGAAATTGACCCGACCGGCGACCTTAGGTCACCGATATACACAATCTTAGATGTTCGAATTGTAGGTACCTAGGACCTTATGAAATCCTGTAAGTTCGAAACCGATCGGCCAAAAACTGTGGATGTGGTACGACCGCAAACTTATTTGGAGGTGTGGTCACGTGACCTGACCTGAGATGACCTGTGGTCAAGAATTGCACACAATGTGAGTAATTGATGCCCGAACAGGTGTGCCAAAAACGGCGGCTGAAACGGCGGCGCTGTGCGCCGTGTGCCGTTTTGAAACGGCGGCGAACGGCAAAAACGGCTCGCCGCCGTTTTTACGCTATCCTCGAAAAACCTTAGGGGGGGGGGGGCGTCTAAACGCCCCGCCCCCGGCACGGCGCGGGTTAACATAAAACACAAAAATTATGAAAAAGTGGGGGTCATGCCACCCCCGTTTCCTACTATGAACCGTATGCCTTTGTAAACCCGCCTGTCGTCTGATAAAATACTCGTTCGTACCTGACGCCTGACGTTTTTTTTCTTGAAGAAGCCCACCAGTGTGGGCTGCACCGACCGCTTCATCACCGTATCGCGGTAACCTACGACATTTACGATAACTCTTGCTTGCAATTGCCGCCCCGTCGGCAGAGACAGAGAGGACAGCTAGAGGGCCGCACGCTAATTTGACCACATCCGTAACGTTGACGCATGGGACAAACTTATAAACAAAATGCAGCAGAAGTTTATCGTCGTCAGTGCGTCATTTTAACGACGACGCGCCAAGCAGACAACTGCTACCAAAGTTTTCCATTATATCTCATAGAACATAATGGAAAAAGGAAAAGGAAGGAAAAGAAAGGTATACGATACTACTATAAAGGCAAAGCTATATAATACAAATACTTATGACATGCTATAAAAGAAAACGTAAGAAAAAAATGAAAGTGACATAAGGAGGCTTTCATATTTTATGTAACTTTTTGTGAAGAAAATTAAAAGAGCTCATTTTTAGGGAAACTTCTGCTCGCCAAAGTTGGGGGGGGTGCCGCCCCCGGTCCAGATGTTGGGGGGGGGGGGGGGGAGCAAGTTCCCCGCTGCTCCCCTGTTCCCGGGCCCCTGATGGGACCGCGTCCCGTGCCAGTTTTTGTGACGGTCGTTAGCCCATCTGCACGCCGCTCCATACATTGCACAGATCCGGTGACTCGCCCGGCGGGCGGTGACACTGGACGCTGCCTGTGATCATTGGAGTGTGCGATGACCTGCAGTGATCATTGCAGTGACCCAGTGACCTGTAGTGAGCATTGCAGTGATCCAGTGACCTGTAGTGATCATTGCAGTGATCCAGTGACCTGTAGTGATCATTGCAGTGATCAAGTGACCTGTAGTGATCATTGCAGTGACCCAGTGGCCTGTAGTGATCATTGCAGTGATCCAGTGACCTGTAGTGATCATTGCAGTGATCCAGTGGCCTGTAGTGATCATTGCAGTGACCCAGTGACCTGTAGTGATCATTGCAGTGATCCAGTGACCTGTAGTGATCATTGCAGTGATCCAGTGACATGTAGTGATCATTGCAGTGATCCAGTGACCTGTAGTGATCATTGCAGTGACCCAGTGACCTGTAGTGATCATTGCAGTGATCCAGTGACCTGTAGTGAGCATTGCAGTGATCCAGTGACATGTAGTGATCATTGCAGTGATCCAGTGACCTGTAGTGATCATTGCAGTGATCCAGTGACATGTAGTGATCATTGCAGTGATCCAGTGACCTGTAGTGAGCATTGCAGTGATCCAGTGACCTGTAGTGAGCATTGCAGTGATCCAGTGACATGTAGTGAGCATTGCAGTGATCCATTGACCTGTAGTGATCATTGCAGTGATCCAGTGACATGTAGTGAGCATTGCAGTGATCCAGTGACCTGTAGTGATCATTGCAGTGATCCAGTGACCTGTAGTGATCATTGCAGTGATCCAGTGACCTGTAGTGATCATTGCAAGAATCTGGAGACCGATAGTGATCATTGCAGTGACCCAGTGACCTGTAGCATCCATCTGTCTATCTCTGTTTCTCCCTCTCGCCACAAGCGGCGCCACAATTGCCTACAGTCCTGCTGTTTCACTATTTTACGCATTCCGCTCTATTATAACAAACTTGTGTGACGGCTTGCTTTACATAAACGGCTGAAAGATGGTGGTATATTTGTCAATGTTGCACCATTTTGCAGCGTATTTCGTCAGAGTATCATTTCTTATGTCATTGTCTGCCCATCTTCAGGCCGCTTTCGCCATACTTCCATCAGACGAGTGTGAGGCACGCTTACAGCCCATTCAGGCTGACAGCCTATTGCGTCATGGGGGGGGGGGGGGGTATGTTAATTACGTCCTCTCTGATTAGGGCGTTAGTTTTGTCACTCAGGTGAAGGGGTGCGAGATGTTCGCGGAGTAGAAGAAACAGTCGAACTGTAGAAAGATTAGGTCACGCCAACCTGCCAGTGTTTGATAAAATGATGGATAAAACATGTCTGTCATATAATTAACATTTGTATTGACCAGCGTTCAATTTCTCAACAACCTCTCTTGAATAACTTCACCGGCTTTGAAGCTCTGATGATCCGTATCCTCCATTGGATAACCTCACCGGCTTTGAAGCTCTGATGATCCGTATCCTCCATTGGATAACCTCACCGGCTTTGAAGCTCTGATGATCCGTATCCTCCATTGGATAACCTCACCGGCTTTGAAGCTCTGATGATCCGTATCCTCCATTGGATAACCTCACCGGCTTTGAAGCTCTGATGATCCGTATCCTCCATTGGATAACCTCACCGGCTTTGAAGCTCTGATGATCCGTATCCTCCATTGGATAACCTCACCGGCTTTGAAGCTCTGATGATCCGTATCCTCCATTGGATAACCCTCACCGGCTTTGAAGCTCTGATGATCCGTATCCTCCATTGGATAACCTCACCGGCTTTGAAGCTTTGATGATCCTCCATTGGATAACCTCACCGGCTTTGAAGCGCTGATGATCCGTATCCTCCATTGAATAACCTCAGCGGCTTTGAAGCTCTGATGATCGGTATTTACGTTCGAATTCACGCCCAGGTGTCCCGACACGGTCACCGGGCCATTACGTCACGGTCAATCTCGTCACGGTAAATAATGGACTGTAGTGACGTCACACATACAGCGAACTGTAGTCACTCCCGCGGCGCCTCTATTCTGCTCACATTCCATCACCCGGCAGCCGCTGGGCCTCCCGGCCACCTTCCAGTGGCTGGGGGAGAGTCCCCCAAGGGCGTAGGCAAGGGGGGGGGGGGGGGGGGGGGCAAGGGGGTCATGCTCCCCTGGCTGGCTCCTCTGGCGCCCGAGCGAGGGCCCCCTGGGGCCGATGGCCCCAGTGTTTTGGATGGTGTCAGGCGCCCGCAAAACGCCTTACGTCGCATAAAAGAACACCCACGAACCTAAAAAATTGTAACACGAACAACAACAACAGCTCACTTGCTTGTCTGTTAACCCGCGAGTTACTGGGGGGAGGGGGCTATTTCCCCCCCCCCCCCCCCCCTCCAGTTATTTTGCAATAACTCTTAAACGAACACCGGTATCGTCACCAAACTAGCAGTACCTTCTCTCGCATCAATTCTACACATGTTGGCAAAAGAAAACATATGAGGTTATGATAGGTCAACCGGGAATGACGTCAGAGAGACGTCATGTTCTTCGGTTTTGGTTGCAAAATAATGGTTTGCCGAAAACACTGTCAAGGGTACCATGTTTGAGATAAACTCAATTGTCTTACATCAAATTACTGACAATAAACCGGGCTATCAAACTGATATCTTTGATTTTTGAGGGTTTTTTAATTCAAAATTTTGAGAAATCTAAATACATTTTTTTTAAACAAAATTTTCAAGAAAAAATCAGAATTATACAAAAACGGAATATATGTGATCGAGACGTGTGCGGTGAATATGTGTACCAAATTTGAAGTCGATATCTTAAAAAATGACTGAGTTATGACCTTTAAATGATAAAAATCGACCACCTCTCACAGCATTACTATGCATAAAAAACGCATTTCAATTTTTGCTTTTTACTTCTATTTATATGTAACAAACAATGTTCTAAGGTCATTTTACGCGTTCTAGACTATAAACAAACCCATAAACATGTGTTACAACGCCTAATGACCGTAATCTGCAGTTCGGCCTCGTGACCTCGGATGACCTTGACCTGACCCAAGGTCATAAACAGCTTAGACAATTCCATCCATCGAGACCTTTTGACACGGTCAAACATTTTGTACTTGACCTGACCTGTGACGTCATCGGTGACCCCGAGGTCAACAATATTATGTTTCCCTCGATAAATTTCCCAGGGCTATCGAATGCCGTTTGAATTTTTACATTCGGTCCAGTAGTTCCGGAGATCCGAGGGAGGCAAAAATAGCCCCCCCCCCCCCCCCAGTAAGTCGCGTTATGAAATATACCCCAGTAACTCGCGGGTTAAAGGCATGTGTATGTAAATACGCACAAAAGGGCCCCAGCCAGTGTTGAGAGGGCCCTCTTCCAGCTTTTAAAGGGCCCTGCCGATCTGCAGATGGCCCCCTGCCGGCATTTAGAGGGCCCTGTCGGCTGTAGAGGGCCCTCAGTCGGCCTTTATAGGTCCCGGCCGATCTGTAGAGGGTCCCTGCCGATCTGGAGAGTGCCTTTTGCCGGCCTTTAGAGGGCCCTGCCGATCTGTAGATTGACCTGCCAATCTGTAGAGGGCCTCTGCCGGCATTTAGAGGGCCCTGTCGACATGTAGAGGGCCCTCTTCCAGGCTTCATGGGCCCTGTCGTTCTGCAGAGTATCCTAGCCAATCTGTAGAGGGCCCACTGCTGGCCTTTAGAGGGCCCTTTGCTAGCCTTTCGATGACCCTGCCAGCATGCAGAGGGCCCTCTTCCAGCCTTTAGGGATCCTGTCGATCTGCAGAGTGCTCCAGCCAATCTATAGAGGGCCCTATGCCGACCTTAAGATGGTCCGTCTGGCCTTTAGAGGGTCCGGGCGGCCTTCAGAGGGCCCGGGCGGCCTTCATAGGGCCCTGACGGCATTTAGAGGGCCCTTCCGGCCTTTAGAGGGCCCTTACGGCCTTTAGAGGGCCTTTCTGGTCTCTAGAGGGCCCTGTCGGCCTTTAGTGGGCCCTGTCGGGCTATAGAGGGCCCTGCCTGCCTTTAGAGGGCCCTGCCGATCTGTAGATCGCCCTGACAATCTGCAGAGGGCCTCTGCTGGCGTTTAGATGGCCCTGCCGATCTGTAGAGGGCCCTCTGCCGGCATTTAGAGAGACCTTCCAGCATGTAGATTGTAGAGGGCCCTGCCGACCTGTATAGGGTTCTCTTCCAGCCTTTAGGGGCCCTGTCGATCTGCAGAGTGTCTCAGATAATCTATAGAGGGCTCTCTGCCGGCCTTTAGATGGCATTCAGAGGGCCCTGCCGGCCTTTAGCGGGCCCTGCCGGCCTTTAGAGGGCCCTGCCGGCCTTTAGAGGGCCCTACCGGCCTTTAGAGGGCCCTGCCAGCCTTTAGAGGGCCCTGCCGGCCTGTATAGGGCTCTGCCGGCATTTAGAGGGCCCTGCCGACCTGTAGAGGCCCTGCCGACCTGTAGAGGCTCTCTTCCAGCGTGTAGGGACCCTGTCGATCTGCAGTGACTCAGCGAATATGTAGAGGGCCCTCTGCTGGCCTTTAGAAGGGCC
>JAXIVJ010015979.1:0-30123 GCA_036785665.1 Chirona hameri
TAGGTAGCAGCATATATGTAAAATCGTCAGGCAGTAATATCGCGTACTGCAAGTACTATATTCACCAGTAGATGGCGATATGCAGTACGGTCAATAATTTTCCAGCAAATTTGCCTGTGGTTTATCGGAGCGCAATATGTTTGGACCGTACTTGTCGTAAACATCGAGGTGGATGCGCTACGCACAAAGGGAATCTATGAGTCACGCAGTTGAGAAATAATACTGCAGGCAATAGCACTTCGTAATATGACACTACATGAGTAAATTAATCTGTATTTGGATATATTGCAAAAATGCACTACTATTATTTATCATCTAGTAGAGGTTACTTTTGACCTTCGACTGGGCAATGACGAATTAAGGGAGATGATCAACTGATTAATCTCACGGCATTCAACCATGAAGTGGTTGAATTGCTAAATCTGAGCCCCTAGATGATCGCAATTGCGTAAATCCATTGTACAGAATCAAGCCCAAATGTTCCCTGTGATTGCGGGTGTTATCCTCGTGTTAGTGCATCTGTCATCTTAGCAGGTAACATCGCAATGTCATACAGCACACGCTAACCAGTGAAACCTAACCAGCATTATAGCATATGACTGACGTAGCAACTTCGCCATTAAAGGAAATAGTTCACCTTCAACATGGGTTTTGAACTGAAATAGCAGTTTTGTAGCCCGTGTTGAGAAATCCTTATCTGGAACTTGTCTTGGCTGAAAAGACTCTCCAGCCGAAGATATTTGACTTTTTGGCGAAGAAATACGGCGCATATATGATGTACCGTACCGTCTGAAAGTGCCAGCACTGCCATGGAGCATGCGCAGACCAATAACGCACACCATACAATTAATAATGTACAACCTTCTGTCCTGAATTGGCGCGATGTAGGACCATTTTTAAAAAGAAAAAAAGAAACTGTATTAAAAAATATAATAAAATCGTGTTCTGAAAAATTTCCGAAGGTGAACTATTTCCTTTAATCTTCAGTGATGACACTAAAGGCTGAATGAAACAAAAGTCTTCGCGCAGCTGCGCGAAGTGGACTGGGTGCCTATTCAAATTCATTGAGCGGAGGTTGCAACAACTGCACGATGCGGGAAGAAAAAATAAACTGATGAAATGTACCCATGTATTTCAATAGGCACCCGCATCCACTTAACGCAGTTGCGTGAATACTGTGTTTCAGCCAGTTAACCATCCACTATTACGTAATGGATGGTTAACTGGATGGTTAATTTACGTATCCACTATTACGTAAATTGTATAATACAACCCGAGACTATGCTTGCTAACAGGGCGGATCCAGGGGGGGGGGGGGCAAGGGGCCATGCCCTCCCCCCCCAGGTCCTGAGACTAGGATTTGCCCCCCCCCCCCCAACGGTCGGACGTACAGTTGTAAAAATTCCCTTTGCAGCAGTCAAGTGAAAAACTTGAAAATTTCGCGGCATGACACAAAATTCGCAATTGCCTATACAAATTTGGAAAATTGGAAAATGTATTAATTAAGTGTCTGGCAGAGGCTCTCCTTGGCAGTTGCCACTACCTAATTGCTAGCCCCAGGGTCCATGCACTCCCTTCATAAAATATTAACTTGCAAGCGGGCTACATGTTTAGCTAGTCTGCCGAGTTCCAAAAAAGGCGACGCGAACGCAACGACGAGGATATCGGCACCCGGAAGCTGCTCCAGCGGTGCCTGCAACTTGCTGGACCGAAGAGCTAATAGTGGGACCAGGCCAGGACCAGGGCCGGCGCCACAGGGGGGCAGGAGGGACGCTGCCCCTCCAACCGCCAGCTGGGCCCTTTTCGGCCAGCCTGGCGGGCGGACGAGCTGAAATGTTCTCTCAGACTGTCTCGGGGCGCGATGAAGCAGCGCAAGCTCAACTCTGTGGCAGTCTGCCAAGTGCCATGTCCATCAGGAGACGCGCGAGGTTCCTGATCGGGATATGGCGCGCGAATATGCGTCCCTGAACGGTGCTCGTCGTTCCACCTTCGGAACGTTTTGATGTCATCTGAGATCAGGCACATAGGCAAAGGGGCGGTGGGTGCCCCCCCCCCCCCCCCGGAGGCCAGGAGGTTTTTTTCTTCGGCGCGCTGCGCACGCCGAAAAAGGCCGACGAGACCGCGCAAAGCGCGATATCATGGGCTCCTTACCACGCGAAGCGTGGTCTTTAGAGAGTTTAGAACACTTCAGAGGCCCTTTAGGGCCACCAGGGCCCTCTCTGAAAGATCAGAGGGCCCCTTGGACGTTCAAAAGAGCTCTTTGCATGTCAAAGGGGCCCCTGTCCAGACCGAAAGGGCCCCTGAGCGAGTCAGAAGGCCCCCTGAACACGTTGAACGGGCCCATAGATAGCACAGAGGGGCCCCTGGGCAGGTCGAGAGGCCCCTGAGCATGTCGGCAGGGCGACAAAGCAGCCAGCGCAGTCCATTGCTAGGTCATAAGGGCCCCTGAGCAGGTTGGAGTGCTCCTGAACAGACCAGAGGGCCCCTGGGAAGTTAAAAGGGCCCCTGTGCAGGTTAGAGGGGCCCCTGGCCAGACCGAAAGGGCCTCTAGGTGGGTCAGAAGGGCCACTGAACATGCCAAATGGGCCCATAGTCAGCTCGGAGGGGCCCCAGGGCATGTCGGAGGGCCCTCGGAGCATGTCGCAAGGCGACAAAGCAGCCAGCGCAGTCCGACCAGAAGAGTCGCTGGGCAGATCGGAGGCAATTCTCCTGGGCAATTCAGAGGGGCCCCTGGCTAGACCGAAAGGGTCCCTGGGCCGGTCGGAATGGCCCTTGAACATGCCGGATGAGTTCCTAGCCAGACTGGAGGGGCCCCTGGCAGGCACGTAGCCAAGGGGGCGGCGGGTGCAGCCACCCCCTCCCCCTGTTGGCCAGGGGGAGGGGCGGTTTTTTTCTCTTTCTTTTTTCGGCACGCGAGGCGCTTTTCGGGGAGCGAGGACCCTTTTCGGTGCGCGCAGCGCGCCGAAAAGGGCCGACGAAACCGCGCGAAGCGCGGTATCATGGGCTCTTTACCACGCGAAGCGTGGTCTTTAGAGAGTTTAGAGCACTTCAGAGGCCCTTTAGGGCCACCAGGGCCCTCTCTGAAAGACCAGAGGGCCCCTTGGACGTTCAAAAGAGCCCTGTGCATGCAAAGGAACCCCTGACCAGATCGAAAGAGTCCCTGAGCTGTTCAGAGGGCCCCCTGAACACGTCGAATGGGCCCCTAGCCTGCACAGAGGGCCACTGGGCAGGTCGAGAGACCCCTGAGTATGTCGGCAGGGCGACAAAGCGGTCAGCGCAGTCTATTTATACACATCATGAGGTAGCTCCGTGAAACACGGCTATTCTGCACCTCGAGTCATAAAAGCATAAGCAGCGAACAATCTGGAGTCAGGCATTCACAGCAGGCGCACGATGTCACATTGTGTCACAGTATTTATGTATAGACATATCAGTCATCGTCACCAAACTGACTTCTTAAGAGCCATCTTCGCACCTCGCCTTTGAAAAGTGAGGGCTGCATATCACGCATGGCTGCTGGCAGGCCGTTGAATTTGGTCACGATAGAGTATAAAAACCTGCGCTTTCCTGACTCAGATCTTATCTGAGGGGTCACAAGCTGATCCGACTGCCTAGTGGAGCGATGGTGAATGTCGTGTCTGGTGATAAGACCATGGGCAAGTGTCTCTGGCTCAGATATACACCGGATCTTGTTCAGAAGTGTGAGGCCGTGATACAAAAACATATTCTCGGCTGTGAGCCATTTAAGCTCCCGTAGCACGTCACTGATGTGGTCGTACTTTCTGCGACCGGAGATGACTCGAGCTCCAAAGTTTCAGTCCCTTGCCAGTCAGTCCCTTGCCAGGTGATAAGGGCCCCTAAGCAGATTGGGGGGGGGGTCCCTGAACAGACCAGAGGGTCCCTGGGAAGTTGCAAGGGGCCCTGTGCAGGTCAGAGGGCGTCTAACCAGACCGAAAGGGCCCCTAGGTGGGTCAGAAGGACCCCTGAACATGTCGACTGGGTCCCTAGTCAGCACGGAGGGGCCCCAGGGCAGGTCGGAGGGCCCTCGGAGCATGTCGCAAGGCGACAAAGCAGCCAGCGTTGTCCCTTTCCAGGTCGGAAGGGCCCCTTAGAAGGCTGGAGGGCCCTGGAGAGACCAGAGGGCTCCTGAAAAGTTAAAAGGGCCCTGTGCAGATCGGAGGGGCCCCTGACCAGACCGACAGGACCTCTGGGCTGGTAAGAAGGGCCCCTGAACGTGCTGAATTGGCCCCTAGCCAGCACGGAGGGCCCCAAGGCAGGTCGGAGAGCCCCTTGAACATGTTGGCAGGGCGACAAAGCAGCCACCGCAATTAGACCAGAAGAATCGCTGGGCAGATCGGAGTGGCTCCTGGGCAAGTCAGAGGGGCCCCTGGCTAGACCGAAAGGGTCCCTGGGCCGGTCGGAAGGGCCCTTGAACATGCCAGATGAGTTCCTAGCCAGACTGGAGGGGCCCCTGGCCAGGTCGGAGGGGCCCCTGAGCATGTCGGCAGGGTGACAAAGCAGCCAGTGCAGTCCCTAGACAGGTCGGAAGGACCTCTGGACAGGCCGAATGGCCCCTTGACACACAATAGGGGCTTCTCGGAAGGTCAGAGGAGTCCCTG
Organism: Chirona hameri; assembly: GCA_036785665.1. Classification (NCBI taxonomy): domain Eukaryota; kingdom Metazoa; phylum Arthropoda; class Thecostraca; order Balanomorpha; family Balanidae; genus Chirona; species Chirona hameri. The sequence goes on from JAXIVJ010015979.1 coordinate 4,620, forward strand.
GTCAGACCGGAAGGACCAAAAGCACGTAGAGATCCCAGATGAAGATTAAATACAAAGAGGACTTACTCCACAATAACAAATATTAAAAGCGGAGCTTTCGGGTATATTGTAACACCCTTCGTCAGGGTGTTACAATATGCCCGAAAGGTCCGATTTTAATTTTTCTTGTAGAGTAAGCCCTCTTTGTGTTTTATATATATCACCCACTCCACATCATGTCTTTTCGCTTCGCGGATCCCAGATGAGTCCCTGAACACAAACAGGTCGGAAGGGCGTTGAAAAGGTCGGAGGGGCCCTAGACGATCTGAAGAGACCCTAGGCCTTTCAACAGTAAGAATGCAGTTGTCCAGGGAATAAAACTCAAAATTTTCGTCGCTTTCAAACATTTTTTCTGTCGCTTTTCAAAATTCTGTCAAAATTCGGCGCAATTGACCTACAAAGTCAATTATATGCGGGTTAGAAAAAAACGGCCCGTTTCTCGGCGCATTTATGTGTTATGTTGCCACTTCCCTATATAATTGGGCAAAATAGTTCACTTAAGCACTTTTTACCATTCCTTTAAACGCACAATATATCATTTGTAGAGGTCCGCACCATACGCAATGACGCATTGATGAGAGATCATATACAGGGCATTAGACTAAAAAAAAATCGCGCCGCACCGCGGCGCAATTTATTTAAGAGTTTCAGGTCTTGAGCTGAAAAATATTCCAAGTTGGTATAGCTGATTCCAAATTGGTGTCGCTGGTTCCAAAGTTTATATGGCAGTTTGCCAACTCCAGCTCCTAAAAGTTGGTATGGCCCATACCATTCCTGTCATACTGCATTTTCCATCCTAGTAGTAGTTTTTTTACCCTTTCAACGATTGGAAAGGGGCCCTTTCAACGCTCGGGAAGGGGTCCTTTCGAGGCGCCCCCCCCCCCCCTGGACGAAATCCTGGCTACGTGCCTGTCTGAGATGATAGCACCGACAGAAAATGTGATGACTAGTAAATTCCTTCTGGTAACTAGTGAACTATAGTAAACATACTTCATACATGTCGCAAGCAATGACAAAAGTTATAGTTGATAACTTAGTCACATTGAGTAAAAACTTTAACTGTGTGACGCCAAAATTCCACTTGAAAATACAGGATGTGATGCTCTATTTAAAGTGTTCAAGTTTGATCATAAATAAATGGTAATCCGTGCGGGGACGAGAAAGACGGACATTATATTAAATATACATTGCATTATATTGCAGGCTGGGTGGGCCCTTTTGGCCAAGGGCCCTTTTTCTGGAAAAGCTGCCCCCCCCCAACCGAAAATATGTGGCGCTGGCCCTGGCCAGGACCATCTCCCCAAGCCATCCCGTCCCAGGCGACTCCAGATCCACAGGGACCATTTATGCGCGGAAAAGTTGTTCTGCCTCTTGCTGCTTTCAAACCATTTGCACTGTTACCAGTTGTTTGTTACAGTTCGGTACATATGTATACAGTTATTATTATCTTATGTACTATTGAGCGCTGGCTGCCACCGGTCATCGTGATTTACTATCCGAGGAATATGTATATGGAAAACTACCTTCATTTCAATATTTGTCATGATACCGAGATGTGCAACCAGGAATAGGGGTTCCTGAGGCTTGGCTCCACTCACGGTCTGGTGCCAATATTAAAATTGTGTTTTCCACGACCTAAAATTGACATTTTCACGCCGTTTCGCGGCGTCACATCGGTGGTCATCGTCATAACGAAGCCATCGTCATCGTCTTCGGTTCGTTGTAACGGTGAATTGAACGAGGAGCATGTTTAGCTTCTTATCCTATGCAAGGCTCACGGCCCATATTTCTGGGTTTTATCAGGCAAACCCGGTAAAATTTCGCGCCGCCAAAATTATCGGCGACACGCCCCTGCCCACCCCCACCCCTCCCCCCCGGTCAACAACTTTCTCGCTGACGGCTAACGGCCTGCTACCCTCTCCCCCCTGCTCAACAACTTTTTGGAAATACGCCACTGGATTTGCCCCCCCCCCCCCTTCCCCATAAAAAAACAAGGCTAGATCCGCCCCTGCATTTTCTGCATGGCAGAAGGAAAATGTGCATACAACCAACAAGATATATGTGCAATTGAGTTGCAAGCCACTCGTAATGCGGGTGTTGCGCTGACTGTGATGAGAGTGGCACTTACGGCGGCGTGCGAGTGTTGCGCTGACTGTGATGAGAGTGGCACTTACGGCGGCGTGCGGGTGTTGCGCTGACTGTGATGAGAGTGGCACTTACGGCGGCGTGCGGGTGTTGCGCTGACTGTGATGAGAGTGGCACTTACGGCGGCGTGCGGGTGTTGCGCTGACTGTGATGAGAGTGGCACTTACGGCGGCGTGCGGGTGTTGCGCTGACTGTGATGAGAGTGGCACTTACGGCGGCGTGCGGGTGTTGCGCTGACTGTGATGAGAGTGGCACTTACGGCGGCGTGCGGGTGTTGCGCTGACTGTGATGAGAGTGGCACTTACGGCGGCGTGCGGGTGTTGCGCTGACTGTGATGAGAGTGGCACTTACGGCGGCGTGCGGGTGTTGCGCTGACTGTGATGAGAGTGGCACTTACGGCGGCGTGCGGGTGTTGCGCTGACTGTGATGAGAGTGGCACTTACGGCGGCGTGCGGGTGTTGCGCTGACTGTGATGAGAGTGGCACTTACGGCGGCGTGCGGGTGTTGCGCTGACTGTGATGAGAGTGGCACTTACGGCGGCGTGCGGGTGTTGCGCTGACTGTGATGAGAGTGGCACTTACGGCGGCGTGCGGGTGTTGCGCTGACTGTGATGAGAGTGGCACTTACGGCGGCGTGCGGGTGTTGCGCTGACTGTGATGAGAGTGGCACTTACGGCGGCGTCTGCTTAGATATCGGCCCGTTTATTATCACGTCTCACTTTCTAGATTGTAAGTAAGGCCCAAGGAACATTGTAGGTATATCTGATCTTATATAGGAGGCTTTTGACAGCGTCCAGCATGGCCGGCTCCTGGACAAACTGGGCTGATACGGCGTGGACACACACTGGTTCAGTGACTGGCTTCAGGACCGTCACCAGAGGGTCCGTGGGGGCTCTGCGGAGACCGTTCCTATTACGCATGGTGTGGTCCAGGGCTCAATTTTGAGGCCGGTGCCTTTTCTGCTGTTTACAAATGACCTGGCTTCGTTTATAAGTGACGCCAAGATGGTTTTATATGCTGATGACGTGCAGTTTATTCATAGCGGCAGCCCCAATCAGATAGAAGAGCTGGAGCAACAAATAGGCCAAACGCTGAGCAGAGCTCATCGATGGTTTGCGGAAAACTCACTAAAAATTAATCCTACCAAGACAGAGGTTGTTCTTTTATCCTCGCGACAGAGGAGGATCAGTAATAATTTCCAAGTACAGTTTGGTGATGCAATGCTTCGCCCTTCATCAAGTGCCAAAATTATTGGATTCATCTTGGACGCCACCAATATTGGCGACATTTTGCAGGGGGGGGGGGCCTCTCCTTCTGCATTGTGCGGAAGGAGAGTCACTGGCCGGAGAGGCACCGTCACTCGCCAAAGAGGGGCAGTCACTAGTCGGAGGGGCACCGTCACTCGCCGGAGGGGCACCGTCACTAGCCGGAGAGGCGCCGTCACTCGCCGGAGGGGCGCTGTCACGGGCCGGAGAGGCGCCGTCTATGGCAGGGGACGCCCTCACTGGCCGGGGGCGCCGTCACTGGCCACAAGAGTACCGTCACTGGCCGGGAGAGCGTCCTCACTGGCCGGAGTTTCACCGTCACCGGCCAGAGGGTGTCGTGACTGATCGGAGGGGCGCCAGCTTTGCATGGGCGCCTCAGGTCCAAAGGACCAGGTCATGACCTGCATGACCTGATAGTTGATACTCGGTACGCCACTGTCCCTAAGTATGATGGGCCTTGCCTTTATATTCGACATTTCCAAATATGCGGTCTAGCGCTATTTTCGATCTGGAGCGATTCCTGCAACCAACGTAAGTTAAAGAGCGTCGCGTTTTGGCGCCAAAGTTTATAGCGCTGAATAGCGTGCGTGCAACGCATTTCGACAGTATTCGAGGAATTGTGACTGGGACTTGGGTATTGTTGTTTTCCTTTTCCCTGTAAACATGTAGCCAAATAAAATTCACACTTTGTGAATTTGTAGGTAAAGTTAATATTTTTCATTGTCAATGTTATTTTAAATTACTATAGCTTGGGATGGCTTCTTTGGCCTCAGGTCATATCCAGACTCAAGTAATTTCAGGTACCAATTTTTAAATCTGACACCCATTTTGCACCATGCTTAGGTACTTATCCCGGTGCATTTTATGGGTGCTATGAGTAGAGGTCTCACAATTTTTAGCATTTCCAACTTAGTCAAGATCAGACTCAGCATGAACTCAGCTACAAAAAAAATGTTTGAAAGCGACAGAAGAGGTAAAATTGGGTTTGTCTGGTTTTTACCACTGGCGAATCCAGAGGCGTGGGGGCATTAGGGGAAAATGCCCCCCCCCCACAAGAGCATGGCGGGCATTCAATACAAGGATGTCCCCCCGCCCCGCGTGTTCCTGCATTGGCTGTAAGAAGTGATAATTAAGAAGAGGAAAAAAATTCCCCCGGTCAATTACTTTCTCTTTGAGAACCCGACACTACTACCCCCCTCCCCCGCTCAATGATGTTTCGTGTTGACGACCCGACTCCACCCCTCCCCCCCCCCCCCGCGGTCAATAACTTTTCGCTGCTGAAGTGGAGCGAAATGTTAGCCCCCCCCCCCCCATTCTCGGACCCTAGATCCGCCAGTGCACCGAAATATTGACAACCGTTACATATGTAAGAATCGAGTATACTCGTTTCTTCTCCTAATTCCTGTCCAACGTACTGAGTTCCAAGATTGTACCTACAGAAGCTATTATTTGCTAATTATAAATTGTCGACCATCGGAAAAACGCGATACATAGTTAATTCATCGTGGGGTGCTAGTAATATTTTATGGGTCTGGTATAAAAACAAATGTACTAATATATTTGAAGAACTTGCAAAACTAGATACCTATCAGCTAATTAATAACCTAAAATAGGTAGAAATGTGTTGGGTTTTAAAATCTTGTTTGTCGCGAGGTTTATAAGCATTTTATACTTCCGTGACACTTTTTCCCAGTAGAGGATGCATGCGTACCTACTCAGTCAATGTTGCCACCCTGGCAAAAATCTGTGGCGCCGCCCCTGGAGCAATGACATGTTACCGAATGCCTCTTAATCGCTAACGAAGGGTGTTACAATATGGCCGCAATAGTCATGCAAAAAATAGTCATGGTCATGTAAAACAAATTTCAGATTAATAGTGAAATGATGATGTGCTATGTCATTACAAGCTTACATTAATTTTTTTGAAATTTTTAAAATCAAATTTGGAGGTGCCAACCGGCCTCTTTTTAGGGGATTTTTTCCCCATTTTTTCGTTCATATCGTACATTTTGGCATGAATACATTTTTTACGTTTTTTTAAAATATCATTTTCGAATTATCCGTATGCTGGTTGACAGCCGTAGTGATTGGCATACAGTTAGCATATACTTTGAAGCTGTTTCTCCGCATTTCCCGTAAGGATTTTAATGCACACGCTCGCAGCGCCATCTATTGAGAGGAATTGCAGTATATGTACTAGGTGCAGTTCTCCGGCTGTGGAGGCCTGCAGCGGGGCTCCACACGCGATGAAATGCAAAACCAACAGGATAACTCAGTGGCTGGGACGCAGACCGGGACCGGGGGGGGGGGGCAGGGAGAACCCCCCCCCCCACATTTTCGGATTTTAACATTACGCCTATGGGCGTTGCATGGAAAGAATCGACTTCAGAATGCCTTCGCCCCGCCCCCCCCCCCCCAACTTTCGGAGGGTTGCGGCGCCCTTGCTCAGTGGGAACTGGATCTGGAGACAGGACAGGTACCGGGCCGGGAGATAGGACAGGTACCGGGCCTTACGTCAGGAGACAGGACAGGTACCGGGCCTTACGTCAGGAGACAGGACAGGTACCGGGCCTTACGTCAGGAGACAGGACAGGTACCGGGCCTTACGTCTGGAGACAGGACAGATACCGGGCCTCACGTCTGGAGACAGGACAGGTACCGGGCCTTACGTCTGGAGACAGGACAGGTACCGGGCCTATCGTCTGGAGACAGGACAGGTACCGGGCCTAACGTCTGGAGACAGGACAGATACCGGGCCTGACGTCTGGAGACAGGACAGGTACCGGGCCTAACGTCTGGAGACAGGACAGATACCGGGCCTGACGTCTGGAGACAGGACAGGTACCGGGCCTTACGTCTGGAGACAGGACAGGTACCAGGCCTATCGTCTGGAGACAGGACAGGTAACGGGCCTAACGTCTGGAGACAGGACAGGTACCGGGCCTAACGTCTGGAGACAGGACAGATACCGGGCCTGACGTCTGGAGACAGGACAGGTACCGGGCCTTACGTCTGGAGACAGGACAGGTACCGGGCCTATCGTCTGGAGACAGGACAGGTACCGGGCCTAACGTCTGGAGACAGGACAGATACCGGGCCTGACGTCTGGAGACAGGACAGGTACCGGGCCTAACGTCTGGAGACAGGACAGATACCGGGCCTGACGTCTGGAGACAGGACAGGTACCGGGCCTAACGTCTGGAGACAGGACAGATACCGGGCCTGACGTCTGGAGACAGGACAGGTACCGGGCCTAACGTCTAGAGACAGGACAGATACCGGGCCTGACGTCTGGAGACAGGACAGGTACCGGGCCTATCGTCTGGAGACAGGACAGGTACCGGGCCTAACGTCTGGAGACAGGACAGATATCGGGCCTGACGTCTGGAGACAGGACAGGTACCGGGCCTGACGTCTGGAGACAGGACAGGTACCGGGCCTAACGTCTGGAGACAGGACAGATACCGGGCCTGACGTCTGGAGACAGGACAGGTACCGGGCCTAACGTCTGGAGACAGGACAGGTACCGGGCCTAACGTCTGGAGACAGGTCAGATACCGGGTCTGACGTCTGGAGACAGGACAGGTACCGGGCCTGACGTCTGGAGACAGGACAGGTACCGGGCCTAACGTCTGGAGACAGGACAGGTACCGGGCCTTACGTCTGGAGACAGGACAGGTACCGGGCCTGACGTCTGGAGACAGGACAGGTACCGGGCCTAACGTCTGGAGACAGGACAGGTACCGGGCCTAACGTCTGGAGACAGGACAGATACCGGGCCTGACGTCTGGAGACAGGACAGGTACCGGGCCTAACGTCTGGAGACAGGACAGATACCGGGCCTGACGTCTGGAGACAGGACAGGTACCGGGCCTTACGTCTGGAGACAGGACAGGTACCGGGCCTGACGTCTGGAGACAGGACAGGTACCGGGCCTAACGTCTGGAGACAGGACAGGTACCGGGCCTAACGTCTGGAGACAGGACAGGTACCGGGCCTAACGTCTGGAGACAGGACAGATACCGGGCCTGACGTCTGGAGACAGGACAGGTACCGGGCCTAACGTCTAGAGACAGGACAGATACCGGGCCTGACGTCTGGAGACAGGACAGGTACCGGGCCTATCGTCTGGAGACAGGACAGGTACCGGGCCTAACGTCTGGAGACAGGACAGATATCGGGCCTGACGTCTGGAGACAGGACAGGTACCGGGCCTGACGTCTGGAGACAGGACAGGTACCGGGCCTAACGTCTGGAGACAGGACAGATACCGGGCCTGACGTCTGGAGACAGGACAGGTACCGGGCCTAACGTCTGGAGACAGGACAGGTACCGGGCCTAACGTCTGGAGACAGGTCAGATACCGGGTCTGACGTCTGGAGACAGGACAGGTACCGGGCCTGACGTCTGGAGACAGGACAGGTACCGGGCCTAACGTCTGGAGACAGGACAGGTACCGGGCCTTACGTCTGGAGACAGGACAGGTACCGGGCCTGACGTCTGGAGACAGGACAGGTACCGGGCCTAACGTCTGGAGACAGGACAGATACCGGGCCTGACGTCTGGAGACAGGACAGGTACCGGGCCTTACGTCTGGAGACAGGACAGGTACCGGGCCTGACGTCTGGAGACAGGACAGGTACCGGGCCTAACGTCTGGAGACAGGACAGGTACCGGGCCTAACGTCTGGAGACAGGACAGGTACCGGGCCTAACGTCTGGAGACAGGACAGATACCGGGCCTGACGTCTGGAGACAGGACAGGTACCGGGCCTGACGTCTGGAGACAGGACAGGTACCGGGCCTAACGTCTGGAGACAGGACAGGTACCGGGCCTTACGTCTGGAGACAGGACAGGTACCGGGCCTGACGTCTGGAGACAGGACAGGTACCGGGCCTGACGTCTGGAGACAGGACAGGTACCGGGCCTGACGTCTGGAGACAGGACAGGTACCGGGCCTAACGTCTGGAGACAGGACAGGTACCGGGCCTTACGTCTGGAGACAGGACAGGTACCGGGCCTGATGTCTGGAGACAGGACAGGTACCGGGCCTGACGTCTGGAGACAGGACAGGTACCGGGTCTAACGTCTGGAGACAGGACAGGTACCGGACCTAACGTCTGGAGACAGGACAGGTACCGGGCCTAACGTCTGGAGACAGGACAGATACCGGGCCTGACGTCTGGAGACAGGACAGGTACCGGGCCTAACGTCTGGAGACAGGACAGGTACCGGGCCTGACGTCTGGAGACAGGACAGGTACCGGGCCTAACGTCTGGAGACAGGACAGATACCGGGCCTGACGTCTGGAGACAGGACAGGTACCGGGCCTGACGTCTGGAGACAGGACAGGTACCGGGCCTAACGTCTGGAGACAGGACAGATACCGGGCCTGACGTCTGGAGACAGGACAGGTACCGGGCCTGACGTCTGGAGACAGGACAGATACCGGGCCTGACGTCTGGAGACAGGACAGGTACCGGGCCTGACGTCTGGAGACAGGACAGATACCGGGCCTGACGTCTGGAGACAGGACAGGTACCGGGCCTGACGTCTGGAGACAGGACAGATACCGGACCTGACGTCTGGAGACAGGACAGGTACCGGGCCTAACGTCTGGAGACAGGACAGATACCGGGCCTGACGTCTGGAGACAGGACAGGTACCGGGCCTGACGTCTGGAGACAGGACAGATACCGGGCCTGACGTCTGGAGACAGGACAGGTACCGGGCCTGACGTCTGGAGACAGGACAGGTACCGGGCCTGACGTCTGGAGACAGGACAGATACCGGGCCTAACGTCTGGAGACAGGACAGGTACCGGGCCTGACGTCTGGAGACAGGACAGGTACCGGGCCTAACGTCTGGAGACAGGACAGGTACCGGGCCTTACGTCTGGAGACAGGACAGGTACCGGGCCTGACGTCTGGAGACAGGACAGGTACCGGGCCTGACGTCTGGAGACAGGACAGGTACTGGGCCTGACGTCTGGAGACAGGACAGGTACCGGGCCTAACGTCTGGAGACAGGACAGGTACCGGGCCTTACGTCTGGAGACAGGACAGGTACCGGGCCTGACGTCTGGAGACAGGACAGGTACCGGGCCTGACGTCTGGAGACAGGACAGGTACCGGGCCTAACGTCTGGAAACAGGACAGGTACCGGGCCTAACGTCTGGAGACAGGACAGGTACCGGGCCTAACGTCTGGAGACAGGACAGATACCGGACCTGACGTCTGGAGACAGGACAGGTACCGGGCCTAACGTCTGGAGACAGGACAGGTACCGGGCCTGACGTCTGGAGACAGGACAGATACCGGGCCTGACGTCTGGAGACAGGACAGGTACCGGGCCTAACGTCTGGAGACAGGACAGATACCGGGCCTGACGTCTGGAGACAGGACAGGTACCGGGCCTGACGTCTGGAGACAGGACAGATACCGGGCCTGACGTCTGGAGACAGGACAGATACCGGGCCTGACGTCTGGAGACAGGACAGGTACCGGGCCTAACGTCTGGAGACAGGACAGATACCGGGCCTAACGTCTGGAGACAGGACAGGTACCGGGCCTAACGTCTGGAGACAGGACAGATACCGGGCCTGACGTCTGGAGACAGGACAGATACCGGGCCTGACGTCTGGAGACAGGACAGGTACCGGGCCTAACGTCTGGAGACAGGACAGATACCGGGCCTGCCGTCTGGAGACAGGACAGGTACCGGGCCTAACGTCTGGAGACAGGACAGATACCGGGCCTGACGTCTGGAGACAGGGCCTGACGTCTGGAGACAGGACAGGTACCGGGCCTAACGTCTGGAGACAGGACAGATACCGGGCCTGACGTCTGGAGACAGGACAGGTACCGGGCCTAACGTCTGGAGACAGGACAGATACCGGGCCTGACGTCTGGAGACAGGACAGGTACCGGTCCTCACGTATGGAGACAGGACAGATACCGGGCCTGACGTCTGGAGACAGGACAGATACCGGGCCTGACGTCTGGAGACAGGACAGGTACCGGGCCTAACGTCTGGAGACAGGACAGATACCGGGCCTGACGTCTGGAGACAGGACAGATACCGGGCCTGACGTCTGGAGACAGGACAGGTACCGGGCCTAACGTCTGGAGACAGGACAGATACCGGGCCTGACGTCTGGAGACAGGACAGGTACCGGGCCTAACGTCTGGAGACAGGACAGATACCGGGCCTGACGTCTGGAGACAGGACAGGTACCGGGCCTGACGTCTGGAGACAGGACAGGTACCGGGCCTAACGTCTGGAGACAGGACAGATACCGGGCCTGACGTCTGGAGACAGGACAGATACCGGGCCTGACGTCTGGAGACAGGACAGGTACCGGGCCTAACGTCTGGAGACAGGACAGATACCGGGCCTGACGTCTGGAGACAGGACAGGTACCGGGCCTAACGTCTGGAGACAGGACAGATACCGGGCCTGACGTCTGGAGACAGGACAGGTACCGGTCCTCACGTATGGAGACAGGACAGGCACCGGGCCTCACGTCTGGAGTCAGGACACTGGACAGGTACCGGGCCTAACGTCTGGAGACAGGATAAGTACCGGACCTCACGTCTGGAGACAGGACAGGCACCGTGCCCGTAGGCAGGGCAGGTACCGGATCTCACGTCTGGAGACAGAACAGGTACTGGTACTCACGTCTGGAGACAGGACAGGTGCCGGGCCCGGAGGCAGGTAAGGTACCGGGCCTCACGTCTGGAGACAGGACAGGCACCGGGCCCGTAGGCAGGGCAGGTACCGGACCTCACGTCTGGAGACAGGACAGGTACCGGCCCTCACGTATGGAGACAGGACAGGCACTGGACCTGGAGACAGGGCAGGTACTGGACCTCACGTCTGGAGGCAAGACAGGTACTGAGCCTCACGTCTGGAGGCAGGACAGATGCCGGGCCTCACGTCTGGAGACAGGAAAGCCTCACGTCTAGAGACATGACAGCTACCGGGCCTGGAGGAAGGGAAGGTACCGGACCCCACATCTGGAGATAGGACAGGTATCGGGCCTCACGTCTGTAGAGAGGGCAGGCTCCGGGCTTCACGTCTGGAGATAGGACAGGTACCTGTCCTGCCTCGAGGGGCGGATCAAGAGCCTTGTTCACGACGCCTGCTGACGGGCTGACTGCTGCCGCCTACTGCTGTCAAAACGTATCGGCCAATCAGCGTGGACCAGTAGGGGAATGGGATGTGGGGAGGGTACGGTTTATGACGTCATACCTCTGCTGCCTCCTGCTGTCGCTGCTGCCGGAAAGTCGCGTCAGCCGGGCAGCAGATAACAGAAATTGGCGCACGCGGCAATTTCCGAACGTGCAGCTTCGATAAACAACCAAAGATCTCCAAGCGAAAAGCTTGAAGAAGCGAAGATGGATATGCAGTAAGTCTGCGATAATTTTAGTTTACTGTTTGTTGGTATTAGGTACAATAAGCTCTGCTACTTACCTAGCTGTAGGATACAATTTATCGTAGCAAGTACGCCAGATATGTATCGTGAATCGACAGCATTTGTGTTCAAGTAGTAATCGCCGGCGATGACGTAGGTTGGTGTGTGCTGCCGTTTTGGGCAGCCATGGGCAGCCCGTCAGCAGGAGGTCGTGAACAAGGCCAAGGTCATGCAGTCAAATTTGTTTGGCACGCACTCCTCCCCACCCACTTTAAATCGATTTTCCATGGAGTTAATCTGCTGGTGTTCCATTTCAGTCAGTGGCGACGGAAGGTATTTTCGGATGGAGGAGGGGGAAAGGAAACCCAGGGGGACCCCTCGGCCAAAGAGCCCCCTCCCCACTGCCAAAGGCCCCCCCCAAATAAAAATTTCTCGAAATGGTATCTCCTCGTATTTAGGTCACTATATTTTGCAGGGCCTCTAAATGGTCGCAAAAAAACGTCGAACAGCCCATGCTGAAGTTGCAGGCCTTCCGAGGGCCCCCTTAGGCCGACTGAGGGCCTTCTGTCGGCCTTAGAGGGCCCCTCAGGCTGGCTGGGGGCACCTCAGGGCACTCGGGTGTCAATTTTTCGGTAAAAAAGAAAAAAATCGAACCAACTTCTTGCAAAAATTATCAACAAATTTACCAATTTACAAATGTATGGGAGATGGTGTGTTCCCCCACAACTTTTTGAGTGGGGGCAGCTTCCCCTGCCGCCCCCCCCCCCCTTATCCGCCGCCACTGATTTCAGTGCGTGCGGAGCTCCTCTGCAGACCTCCGCAGCCGGGAAACTACGCCTAGTGCATACATTGCAAGTCCGCTCAATAGATGGCGCTGTGAGCGGATGCCTTAAAATCCTTACAGGAAATGCAGAGAAACAACAGTTTTTTTCCATGATTACTCCATGAAAAGCACTAAGGTTGTCAAACAGCATACGGATAATTCGAAAATGGTATTTTCACAAAATTGTAAAAAATGATTAAAGAAATAGTTCACCTTCAACATTAGTTTTAAACTGAGATAGCAATCTTGTAGCCCGTGTTGGGAAACCCGTATCTGCAAGTTTTCTTTACTGAAAAGGCTCTCCCGCCGAATATATTCGAGTTTTTGGCGAAGGAATGCGGTGCTGGCGAAAGAATGTTGTACTGGTTCTAGCCCGGGCAGAGGCTATACCATCAGCCAATTAGCTTGCAGCTGGTGCTAGCAAGCGAACCGCCGGCCGCCGGTTGGCACATCTCCAATGCGAGTCTATCCTTACGCGACTACTTTCGAATCTGATTGGCTGAACCATTGTTTACATTCGCGTGACGTCAGGACTCTGACTCAGAGAGTATGCATATAGTTTTGATAAACAATACAAATGTACGGCCTTCTGTCCTGAATCGGCGCGATATAAGGCCATTTTTGACAATATAAAAAGAAATTGTATTAAAAAATATCATCAAATCGCGTTTGGTAAAAAAATTCCAAGGTGAACTATTACCTTTAATCCTAAATGTATGATATTGACGAAAAAATCGCAAAAGTGTCCCCAAGAAGATGCCGGTTGACACCTCCAAATTTGATTTGAAAATTTCAAAAAATTCATGTAAGTTTGTAATGATATAGCGCAGAATAATTTCACTATTGATCTGTGCATGCTCGCAAAAACCTATCGCATGGCCCGGCCTAACCCGCAAGCTCCGATTTTAATTTGTATTGTAGAGTAAGCCCTCTTTGTATTGAATATATATCACCCACTCCACATCATGTCTTTTCCCAGATCCGTGATGAGTTCCTGAACAGGTCAGAAGGGGGTTGAAAAGGTCGGACGGGGCCCCTAGACGATCTGAAGGGACACTGGGCCTTTCAACAGTAAGAATGCAGTTGTCCAGGAAATACAACTCAGAATTTTTGCACCGCTCCGCGGCACAGTTTAAAGGAAATAGTTCACCTTCAACATGGGTTTTAACTGAAATAGCAGTTTTGTAGCCCGTGTTGAGAAATCCCTATCTGCAGCTGTTCTTGTCTGAAAAGACTCTCCAGCCGAAGATATTTGACTTTTTGGCGAAGAAAGGCGGCGCATATATGATATACCGTACCATCTGAAAGTGCCAGCACTGCACGGAGCATGCGCAGACCAATAACGCACACCATAAACTTAATAATCTACGACCTTCTGTCCTGAATTGGCGCGATGTAGGACCATTTTTGAAAAGAAAAAAATAAACTGTATTAAAAAATATAATACAATCATGTTCTGATAAATTTTCCGAAGGTGAACTATTTCCTTTTACTACAAATTCAATTATATGCGGCTTAGAAAAGAAAAGACGGACCATTTCTCGTCGCATTTATGTATTATGTTGCTACTTTCGTATAAAATTGGGCAAAATTGTTCACTTTATCATCTTTTAACCCACGCCGTGCCGGGGGGGGGGGGGGAGTAGACGCCCCTCCCTCCTAAGGTTTTTCAAGGATAGCGAAAAAACGGCGGCGCGCAGCGCCACCGTTTTTGGCACAGCTATTGAGGCATCAATTGCCCACATATTGGTTTAAAAAATAACACGGGTTATCTCAGGACAGGTCACCAGACCAGGTCACGTGACCCCACCTCCAAAGAAGTGTGCGGTCGTACCACAGCCACAGTTTTTGGCCGATCAATTTCGTACTTACAGGATTGCATAAGGGAAATGGTACCTACAATTCATTTATCTCGGATTTTCGATATCGGTGACCTAAGGTTGAGTCAATTTCGTGACCTCCCCATTATAAGTCAATGGGGAAATATTCAAATACTTCCTATTCTGAGAATACGCATGATATCAGCCTAATTACTTCTGTATCATGTTATCATAGGCCATTCTTGAAGACCCAGGTGCAATTTTGTTTCAGTGACCCCTACAGAGTCAGTTGAGGTCATCCGAGGTTACCAACATTTTTGTTGTTGTCAATATCTCTCGACAAAATCAAGATAGAGACGTGAAACTGGCACCAATGTGTTTGTCTCGTCGAGGCACGTCCCCGAATGTGAAACATAACCTAATTGGGTCACCATTTGACCTTGACCTGAGATCAAATTTTTAAGTTGACCTAACCTGATCATCATGAATATGATTCGAAGCGCCTTGACAATACAAACACGATGGTGTCGCCATTATTGCCGTGTATTTATTAGGTAGAATATTTGTGGAAACTGTTTAGCTAAAAAATAGCCTTTTTGACATTTGATAAGCCCTGGAGCCTAAATTATTGACCTTAGCTGAAATCTGATGACACCTTATCGATTGCATTTTTCAATAGATTTCCATTGCTCTTTTCCGTTTGTTCCTATCTATAACAGTTTCTGTGATATCTGGGATCTTTTTTGGAGCGAAGTCCTAAAACTGGAAAATTTGACCCTTGATGACGTCTGGTGACCTCAATATGGACCTGAGAAGAAAACAAATGCATGAAATAGTTTCAAAAAACATTTTGGCGAGCTTTCGAGCGGTGTTCTCGGTTTTTGCCTACGTTCTATATAAGCCGAGTTAGAGGGGCAGTCGAAACGCCCCCCCCCCCCCCCTCCCCGCCCCGGCACGGCGAAGGTAGCGCCGAGCACCTGCACGGCGCGGGTTAACGCACTTTTAAACGCACAATAACATTTTTAGAGGTCCGCACCATAAGCAATGTGACGCATTGATGAGAAGGCATACGACTAAAAAATTCGCGCCGCTCTGCGGCGCAATTTATTTAAGGGTTCCAGGTTTTGAGCTTACAAAAATATTCCAAGCTGGTATAGCTGATTCCAAATTAGTGTTGCTGGTTCCAAAGTTTATATGGCAGTTGCGTCCTAAAAGTTGGTATGGCCCATGCCATACCTGTGATAATGCACTTTGCATCCTTGTAACGTGCTTTTTCATCCGTTTTGTTTGGACCTTTCAAGGCTTGGGAAGGGGCCCTTTCAGCGCTGGGGAAGATGGCCCTTTCGAGGCGCCGCACCCCCCTGAACGAAAGCTTGGCTACGTGCCTGACCCTGCCACCTGTGTCGGGCACCCAAACATGACCCTGCCACCTGTGTCGAAACGCCCCCCCCCCCGTCCCATTTCACTAGTTCCGGTCATCTCCAAAATCGTGAAAAAAGTTCGTCCAGACCCAACTGCACAGTTTCCTCTCCACTAATCACCTTCTGACTCCAACCCAGCACGGATTCAGACCGCGCCACTCCACGGAAACCGCCCTTCTCAGCATCTCGGACCGTGCGCTCTCGGCCATGGATCAGAGCCAAATTTCGATTCTTTGCCTGATTGATCTGAGTAAGGGATTTGACGTCATCAGCCACTCCAAATTGATATCCAAATTGCAGCTTCACTGCATCGAGACAAGCTGGTTCGAAAATTATCTCTCTGGGCACACTCAAAGCGTGAGTTTCACTGATTCGGCCAACAAGAAACAGATCTCGGACCCGCGACCTATCGACCAAGGGGTCTTCCAGGGATCCTCACTGGGGCCCCTGCTCTTCACTATCTTCACAAATGACCTCAGCCTTCACGCAGCTGGAGCATTTGTTGTCCAGTACGCCGACGACACCCAAATTCTCGTTTCTGGCCCTAAATCTGACTTGCCCGGTCTCATCGCCCGTCTAGAATCAGTCCTGGCCTCACTGGATGACTATTTCTGTGCAAATGGTCTGAAGGTGAACGAAACTAAGTTTGAACTGCTCCCGATCGGAACGCGTCAAAATCTCCGCACCTTACCGGCATTCACTGTTAAATTCCGCGACGTCGCGCTTACTCCGTGCAGTGAGGCAAAGAATCTGGGGGTGATATTCGACCGCTGCCTCAACTGGGACTCCCACGTGACCTTCGTCAGCCAGAAATGCATGGGCATCTTGGCGGGAATAGCTCAGCTCCGTCACCAGCTTCCACCTGAGATCCTGCCCATCATCGTATCCGCACTGGTCTTTTCTCACATTCGGTACTGCCTAACTATCTTTGGAAACGGTTCGGCTAAAAATCTCGCAGCAGTTCAAAAGATCATCAACTTTGCCGCTCGCATAATCTCAGGAAAAAGGAAGTTCGACCCCATCTCGGCTGCTAGGGAAGAGCTAGGCTGGCTCACGTCTGCGGACTTATTTTATCTCCAGACTTTGGCCTCACTTCATCGGATCCGCGTCACCGGTCAACCAGAGTATCTGGCTTCGCAGTTTTACACGAACCGAGAGCGTGCTGATCGTGTGCGCAGTACTAGGCAAGACCATCTGCTCAGTCTGCCTCGCATCACCGGCTCTGCTGCGGGCAAGCGTCAGTTTGTGTATCGCGCAGCTAAGCTCTACAATGAGCTGCCACCCGAACTTGCGACCGTGTCAGTGGCGTCGTTCAAACGTACGCTGAAGAAGCGCCTGCAACCGACGAAGGAGTAGAGCGACGAATCTATTGTATATGTACCTGACTGGGAATATGTGCGTGTGAATGATATTCTATCCACTGTTTTTATACACCCTACGTTTCTTGACTCGGGATTAGGAATAGCCCCCGGACCTCGGTCCATTAGAGGGGATAATCCCACGATGTACAATAAATAAATAAATAAATGTGTCACACACCCCAACATGACCCTGCCACCTGTGTCACACACCCCAACATGACCCTGCCACCTGTGTCACACACCCTAACATGACCCTGCCACCTGTGTCACACACCCCAACATGACCCTGGCATCTGTGTCACACACCCCAACATGACCCTGCCACCTGTGTCACACACCCTAACATGACCCTGCCACCTGTGTCACACGCCCCAACATGACCCTGCCACCTGTGTCACACACCCCAACATGACCCTGCCACCTGTGTCACACACCCCAACATGACCCTGCCACCTGTGTCACACACCCCAACATGACCCTGCCACCTGTGTCACACACCCCAACATGACCCTGGCATCTGTGTCGGGCACCCCAACATGACCCTACCACCTGTGTCACACGCCCCAACATGATCCTGCCACCTGTGTCACACACCCCAACATGATCCTGCCACCTGTGTCACACACACCAACATGACCCTGCCACCTGCCCCTGCTCGGTCCAACATGACCCTGCCACCTGCCCCTGCTCGGCCCAACATGACCCTGCCACCTGCCCCCGCTCGGTCCAACATGACCCTGCCACCTGCCCCCGCTCGGCCCTCCATGACCCTGCCACCTGCCCCCGCTCGGCCCAACATGACCCTGCCACCTGCCCCCGCTCGGCCCTCCATGACCCTGCCACCTGCCCCCGCTCGGCCCTCCATGACCCTGCCACCTGCCCCCGCTCGGCCCGCCATGACCCTGCTACCTGCCCCCGCTCGGCCCTCCATGACCCTGCCACCTGCCCCCGCTCGGCCCGCCATGACCCTGCCACCTGCCCCCGCTCGGCCCAACATGACCCTGCCACCTGCCCCCGCTCGGCCCGCCATGACCCTGCCACCTGCCCCCGCTCGGCCCAACATGACCCTGCCACCTGCCCCCGCTCGGCCCAACATGACCCTGCCACCTGCCCCCGCTCGGCCCAACATGACCCTGCCACCTGCCCCCGCTCAGCCCGCCATGACCCTGCCACCTGCCCCCGCTCGGCCCATCATGACCCTGCCACCTGCCCCCGCTCGGTCCAACATGACCCTGCCACCTGCCCCCGCTCGGTCCAACATGACCCTGCCACCTGCCCCCGCTCGGCCCAACATGACCCTGCCACCTGCCCCCGCTCGGCCCTCCATGACCCTGCCACCTGCCCCCGCTCGGCCCTCTATGACCCTGCCACCTGCCCCCGCTCGGCCCTCCATGACCCTGCCACCTGCCCCCGCTCGGCCCTCCATGACCCTGCCACCTGCCCCCGCTCGGTCCAACATGACCCTGCCACCTGCCCCCGCTCGGCCCTCCATGACCCTGCCACCTGCCCCCGCTCGGCCCAACATGACCCTGCCACCTGCCCCCGCTCGGCCCAACATGACCCTGCCACCTGCCCCCGCTCGGCCCAACATGACCCTGCCACCTGCCCCCGCTCGGCCCGACATGACCCTGCCACCTGCCCCCGCTCGGCCCTCCATGACCCTGCCACCTGCCCCCGCTCGGTCCAACATGACCCTGCCACCTGCCCCCGCTCGGCCCTCCATGACCCTGCCACCTGCCCCCGCTCGGCCCTCCATGACCCTGCCACCTGCCCCCGCTCGGTCCAACATGACCCTGCCACCTGCCCCCGCTCGGTCCAACATGACCCTGCCACCTGCCCCCGCTCGGCCCGCCATGACCCTGCCACCTGCCCCCGCTCGGTCCAACATGACCCTGCCACCTGCCCCCGCTCGGCCCGCCATGACCCTGCCACCTGCCCCCGCTCGGCCCGCGACCCGGCTGGCGAGCCGTATCGACCGGCGCGTTCCGTTTTTGAGAGATGCTCGCCGGCCGCTGACGTCACGCAATGTTTACGTCGGTCAGCTGAGCCGAGCTGGCGCAGCGTCGCAGCAGAAGCGTCCGCGCTGCCGTGGTGGGTGAGCGAGTGCCCGGCCGGTCCCGCTTCGTACAAAAGAAGAAGGAAACCGCCGTCCTACGGTCCGCAGCCCCAGGTCAGTTCCGTGGTGTGGTGGGGCGGCGGTTTGTCGGTCCGAGAGCAGTCGCGTCTGTCACGGGGCCGGGTCGGTGAGGCGGATCAGGTGCTGCGTAGATCGGTGACGGACCGGACACGACCTGGCCGGTCCTGTAACATGGCACTGGCAGGGTCCGGCCGGCCTCTGCCCGGCCCCGCTGTCACCGGACGGCGGACTGTTTGGAGTGTGCCTACCTCGGCGCCGCTCTGTTCGGACGTGTTCAGTCATCGCAGCGCTGCTGCTTGGTCTGCTGTCCAGCGTGTGCAAAGCTTCCGAGGCTGATCCCACCTCGCATGTTGCTGGGTGTACGGGTGAGTCGGTTGAACTGCGCGCGGGGCCAGGGACGGTAACGCAGACGACCCCGGCCAGCCGTCAGGAGATCGATCCACAGTTGTAGCGTCCGTCTGCGGCGTCCGCGCGGTCAACACGCGGAGCTGGTCCGCTGCAGAAGGAAAGCGCCAGCAAGTCGCCAGTGGGGTGCAGTGGGGTGACGAGTGGGGTGGGGTGAGGGGGTGCAGACCGATGCACCCTACTACGACTATAAACTATAGTATTCAACGCTTACTCATCGATAGTCCTATACACAACGCTAAACGTCAAAACATAGTAGACTAGATACATCGTAAAAACCTTCAGCTTAACTTGCCGACACTTCTGGGTGACGAACACCCAGAACTTATCGACCTTCTTTTCAAATTACTTCGACAAACAATTCGATTACTCTATATAACGGGGTTTTCCCTGCGCAATTCGGCAAGGTGTTTCCCCTTGGTTAGGATCCGTCATTTTCTTTTATCTAGTTAGGACTTTTTACTAGATTATAACACCTCACAACAAAGTCGGCTGGAATAGTAATGCCCATTGCTGTATTGTTATTCCGGCTCCTCGCATAAGGTCTGCTTGGGTAGCAACACCCATTGCTGTGTTGCTATACACCAGCTCCTCGCACGTACAATGTGGCTGGGATAACAATATCCATTGCCAGTGGCGTACCCAGGATTCACTCCAGGAGGGGGCAATTTTTGCTCAGGGGGCATTAAGTAGCCCCCACCCCAAAAAAACTCACCGGATTTGGACCACTATATTTTTAAAAGGGTATATTTTCACCATTTTTCTCTCAATAAAAAAATCGTAAAATCATTCATTTTTTCGACCAAAGGGGGCACGTACAGACATTCAGGGGGGGGGGGAATTGTCCCTTTGCCCCCCCCCCATTGTGTACGCCTATGCCCATTGCTGTATTACTATCCCGGCCGCTCAAATCCACAACACTAGCGCAAGGTCGGCCGGGGCAGTGAACCCTTATTACTGCGGTAAGCTACCCCGGCGGGCCCGCTTCGACTCCATCCGCGGTCTCGACGGGTCAGCGGAGTCGATTCTGACCCGGCAATGACGCTTGACCGCCTCCAAATGTAGGTACATGTGAATGTGTATGTCAATGTGTATGTGACGAATAAGACAAAACGAAATCAATGCAACTTAGCTAGGGAAACTTAGATATTAGGTTTTACTGGCGAAATATAATAAAATGTAAAAGTAGATCCCTCCCTTGCTTGCCTTGCCCGGATTCACATAAACCAGATTAATGTAAATATTTTGTTCCGGCGGCCAAAATGCCGTATGTAAGACTCCCTCCCCGGTGATTGTCTTTGTTGTCCGTGGAAGCTGGCTAGAGGTCGCTGGCTAGAGGCTAGGGCGTGGAAGCTGGCTAGAGGTCGCTGGTGTCCTGTAGCACTGACATTTGTGTTTTCTGATGCCTGGGTTCGTTAAATATTTGATATTACCTGTAATAACTATTGATACAGGTGTTAATGCTCGCTCGTCCTTTCGTGGTATATCGGAAACGTCTGATTAGGAGCGGCCCGGCCCGGCCCGGCCCGGCCCGACCCGGCCCGTGGCGACGCTTTTGAGAAGCTCATATATCTGCAACCGCACGTCCGATTGACAAGCAGACTTCTTTGCTGAGCAGCCCCATCTAACCTACCCTGTTTGAGACAAGTGCCGTACCCTGTTTGAGACCAGTGGGTGACTACCACTGCGCGTGGCGCGTGCCGCGTG
The DNA here is from genome assembly GCA_036785665.1 of Chirona hameri. NCBI lineage: Eukaryota > Metazoa > Arthropoda > Thecostraca > Balanomorpha > Balanidae > Chirona > Chirona hameri. The sequence continues at coordinate 26,158 of JAXIVJ010015979.1, forward strand.
AGGGGTGTTGACAAGTATTTCCTCGCAATAACTCCGCAACGGCTGAACATATTTTGTGCAAATTTCGTGTGTGGTTAGGGACCGCCACTTTCACACAAACTCAGGGGTGAGGTGACTGCACGTGTGCGCGTGCACACCCCTATTCTATATCTCAGGAACGGCTGAGCCGATTGTGTTCAAATTTGGTGTGTGGTTAGGGACCTCTCATCCGCCAGTTTCCCACAAGTGCGAAACTGGCGAGGCACCCACAAGGTGGGTGCCTGCCTCTGCACGTGCGCACGTGCACACCCCTATTCTGTATCTCAGGAACGGCTGAGCCGATTGTGTTCAAATTTGGTGTGTGGTTAGGGACCTCTCAGCCCCCACTTTTCCACAAGTAAAAGGTGGGTGCCTCTGCACGTGCGCACGTGCGCACCCTTTTTGTATCTCAGAAACTACTTGCCCGATCGAGTTGAAATTACCCATACATTTCCTTGGCGCTCGCTCGTTCATCGCCAACTACGGCGCCTTACTGGTATTAAGTACAATGCGTATACAGTAAATACCCGTGGTTTTAATTGTAACAAAACATGTGCTGTTTTCATGAGATAAACACATGAGTCTATTCCACCTACCTGCGGCAGGCAGGAATTAGGATGCCGAACGAAGAAATATCTTAGGATGTTAAAATTAAAGTTAAAAACCTTGCAATACTTAAAGGGTGATTGTGCAGCGTTTCTTTAACACTTCGGAAACAATGAGGTAATGTGTGCCGTCAAACAGACATGATACACAGGGACGTGGGAACCGTGGAGGCAGTGAGGGCAACTCGACCACCCCAACTTTGTAGCGGGGGGGGGGGGGGGGGGGGCGGCGAGGCGACGCCCCCCACCCTCAACTTTTTACACGATCACTCGACTCTGTATAAGAACAAGGGCATTGTCATCGGAATTTGAACGGCGGCGCGCAGCGCCAATATATTTGGCACAACTGTTAAGGCATAAATTACCCACACGGTGTTAATTTTTTTTCCTCGGGTCATTTCAGGTCAGGTTACCAGGTCAAGTCAAGTGAACCCACCTCCAAAATGTTTGCAGTCGTGCCACAGCCAAAGTGATTGACCGAACTGTTTGAAACTCACAGGACGTCATCAGGTGATAAGTACCTACAATTCGTTTTTCTCTAATTTTGTACATCGGTGACTTAAGGTCAGGTCGATTTCGTGACGTCCTCATTATAAGTCAATGGGGAAAATTAAAACACGTATACATCTATAGGAAATGGCTAAATTTGAGGGGAAAAATAACCAGATCCACCACTCTTGTGCCAAATGCAAAGCCCTATATAACATTTCTGTTCTTTGACCTCTACGAGGTCAACTCGGGTGACCCCCCCAGGTCACGTATGGTTGTACTTCAATAACTCTTTACCAAGTCAAGGTAGATCAATGAGGTTTTCACCATTGTATTCGGTTTATCCAGACGAATCACTTGATGTAAGAGTTGACCCTGACCTCGGGTCAGGCCAATTTTTGTTTATGGCCTAACTAGGTCACCCAATATATCATTCGATGCGTCTCAACGAGAGAAACGCATTGGTGAAATATGTGTTACTCGATGGTGCGTCTGTCATAAGTTATTTCTTAACAACTATTCCTGAATTATTAGAATGTTTCAAATTAAATGGCTTCTGCTGACCTAACTATTGACCTTAGGTAAATTCTGATGGAACCTTAGTGATAGCAAACAAATATATTATCTTTCGAACGGTTTTTCGCTCGTCGTTAGAGCTCTTTTAGTTATCGAGATATAGACGGTTTTAACAAGGACAGTCATACATATAGCCATAATTTGACCTTTGGTGACCTCTGGTGCCCTCAATATTGACCTGATCTAAACATGGCCTGAGTACTTTCGATAGAGCTTGTCTCGAGCTATCTACCATCGTTTTCCGCTTGTCGCTACGTTGCGTGTTCTTTAGATCTTAGGGGGAGGAAATCACCCCCCCCCCCCTCCCCTGGCAGTTCGTGGTTGGCGCGAACACCCGGCAGTGCGCGTGTTAATGGACTTTAATTCGGCAATAGTTAACTAACAAACAAAATAACTAACTAAATAACTAACTTATATATAAGTAGATAAACATTTTTCTCTGAAAAAATACGTGTGTCCATTGGTAATCCATTGGTTTGCCAGCTCACTTGGTTGAGTACGACCGTATAACGATAAATTCATAAAAATGTACCTGAAACATTGACCATAACACCGTAAAACACGGCATAATATAACTCGGTTGAAGCCACATATGGTACTCGCACCAAATGTATGATAAATGCATGATTTTGCCATGGTCAACTTGGTGCGGGCTCGGCACATCACCTCACCAGCTACCTCAGGTTCGGAATTTAGTCAAGCCCGCCGGTTCTGGATTCAGGCACGGTGAAAGCTCCAGTACCGCTTCTCCGTCTTTTTGTGACCCTAGTATAAGAGTCGCTCCTTCTTAATGTTTACAAGCTTTTCTCTAGTTTGTTTTGCTTGTTAGGCGACACATTTCTTTATATGACATTGACACCCATGTTCTTAAAGGGAAATAATGACCTTTTGATTTTGTTAGCAACAATTGATTTGGCTACCGTTATGGTATTACAATGATGTGATCTAAATTTAAGAATGAAAAGTTTGGGAAATTTATGATCGGTATTTTCCCTCCACTATTGGAAAGCGATACATCTGTTAATGATCGGTGTTTTCCCTCCACTATTGGAAAGCGATACATCTGGTGCTTTTGTATCAATCTGTTCAACGCTGTTGAATGGGCACTTCTAAACAAATCGCCGACACTAAATAGGTCGCCGTCGACGTGCATCGATGAGCTTCCGATTTAATTGCTAGTTTTTTTTTCTTCTTCAATTGTTGTTAATTGTAAAGGATGGGCGGGTATATAATCAAAAAAAGCAATACGGGAAAAGCCCGGAATTTGATGGAAACCGAAAAGTACTTGGCAAGAACCTGTCGTTAAAAGTGTGGAACGCTTATCAAGATTAACTTGAAATATCTCTCGGAAGGAATTGTTTATATGCAAAATGCGATGAATTTACATCTTAGTTTGGCCTCGTCTGTCGATTTCAAGTGGTAACTCCATTTTTGTGGGAAAAGTCATTATTTCCCCTTAAATATATGACATACTATTGGAAATAAGCAGCATTGGATGTGGAAAAGAACGCCACACGTTGCTTCTCTTCAGTCTGCACATTCTCCCTGGTGATGGGTGATGAACGAAGCCGCATCTCTGTATCTTTGAATCTTACATCTTTGAATCTTACATCTTGGAAGCTTTGACTCTCGATTATGTTCAACTCCGTCATTCAAAGCGTGCAGTGAGCACCTGGGCAGCGTTCATGCAGTATCATCGGAATATGCACCGCACTCTTGCACCCTCTCTGGCTCCAAACGACAAAACGACTCCGGTTGGTGGTGTGCCGTTTAGTTCGGACGATTCCGCTGGCACTAGCTTGCTATACGTCGTCTTGGTAGAGCGTCACCGACAGTGTCGTGATTTCCGGTGAAATCCTCGGCTTGCACTTCTCGTAACGGCTTGCAATTAACGGCTATTCCAGAACCATATGGGTATGCATGTGCCTAATGTTTCGTCATTTTCTTGAGTCAGCCGTCAGCCGTCTTCTGAAGACGCCGTTGACAGGAGCGCGGCTCTCGGCAGTATCGCTTGGACTGATGACTGGCCACCTCCCGCTCCCGGTCTTTCCACAACAGCACAGCCACAACCCCTCCCTGCAGTCGCCTGACGCATCTGGCAGCGTTCCTCCTCTCCGACACACTGATAGCTCAATAACGAATCGGTATCGGTGTTGTTAGAAAGGGGCAACTGGTGTGTTGTTACAAAGGGGCAACTGGTGGTGGTCTGGTTTGACAACTGAGTAAAATTTGCCCCCTAAGCGCGACATATTGAAATAATGTGCTCAATTCAAGATAA
>JAXIVJ010015980.1:0-30121 GCA_036785665.1 Chirona hameri
GCGGACTCGTCTGCGGGTGGGCGAAACCTTTATATATTCTGTAGTTTGCTACGAGTTATGCAATTGCCTGGTTTTGAAAGGAGACGTGGCGAACCAACCCCTCGTCAACCAGCGGGAACTCGATTGATTCGCGGGCGAAAAATCCGCTCGGCGCTGCTCGGCGCTAGAAGGATTCAAAAGAGGCGCGATCATCTCTCACACATCCGGCCCCACAATCAGCCGCCCGAGTCAGAGACAATGTGGAATCAGGCGGGGCGCCGGGCGGGCCTGATTCGCCTCCGGCTCCGAGGGCTGCAAAACAGGGCTGGATGGCGACTAACAGTGATCAGCGGCACACCAAGAGCCAACTGTATCTCAGGGAGAAACGCCGAGATTCCAGATCCCAGTGAACACACAGTCGATTGCAACAGAGGCAGGATTTGCTCAGAAAAAAGCTGAGCTCCAGTATCTGATCTATGTCGAGTGGCTGCGTGCATGCGTGCGTGCGTGCGTTCGTGCGTGTGTGCGTGCGTTTGTGCGTGTGCGTGCGTACGTGCGTGCGTGCGCGCGTGCGTGCGTGTGTGTGTGGGCGTGCGTGCGTGCGTGCGTGCGTGCGTGCGTGTGTGCGTTCGTGCGTGCGTACGTGCGTGCGTGCGCGCGTGCGCGTGCGTGTGCGTGTGCGTGTGCGTGTGCGCGTGCGTGCGTGCGTGCGTGCGTGCGTGCGTGCGTGCGTGCGTGCGTGCGTGCGTGCATGCGTTGTGTGTGTGTGTGTGTGTGTGTGTGTGTTGTGTGTGTGTGTGTGTGTGTGTGTGTGTGTGTGTGTGTGTATGTATGTGTGCGTGGTGCGTGTGTGTGTGTGTGTGTGTGTGTGTGTGTGTGTGTGTGTGTGTGACTGTGTGTGTGTGTGTGTGTGTGTGTGTGTGTGTGTGTGTGTGTGTGTGTGTGTGTGTATGTGTGTGTGTGTGCGTGCGTGCTGTGTGTGTGTGTGTGTGCGTGCGTGCGTGCGTGCGTGCGTGTGCGTGTGTGGTGTGTGTGTGTGTGTGTGTGTGTGTGTGTGTGTGTGTGTATGTGTGTGTGTGTGTGTGTGTGTGTGTGTGTGTATGTGTGTGCGTGCGTGCGTGCGTGTGTGGTCTTCCGCTCTCAGCCGCCTGCCAATCCATGTCTGTCTGACAATCCCCGCTCTCACTGCAGGGCCGTAATCACCTGGAGCCGGCTCACACTCGCCAGAATCAAACGCACTCAGACCGCCAATAATTCAATTAATACCAGGCTGGCAGACAGGCCATTTGCATGGGTGGTCCGAGCGGCGAGCTAAGTCAGGCGTGCACAGCCGTGCCCGTGCAAAGATGTGCACACTCGACAATCGTCTGCACACTATCTGCGGGAGCTGAACGAACTTACTGACTGTTGAAACAACTACACGTTGATGTGCGCAATGCGATGCTGCACAAGTCCACCTGACTGTTATTTTGATAATGAACCAGTGTCACGACCTTTGTATGACCCTGATGTCAAAGCAAAATGCATATACACTAATCTGTGTGGTGAATGGTGTCAGTGACGTAGTCAAGGGGGGGATCACGGGGCCATGGCCCTCCCTGGGCAAAACAAAACTGCACTTATAGATAGAATGAGATTCTCTGACGACCCGATCCTCCCCCCCCCCCCCTCCCCCCGGTCAACAACATATGTCTGAGGAGCGAAATTTGTTTCTACCACCGACGTGCCCCCCCCCCCCTGATAAAAATCCTGGCTGCGTGCCTGAATGGTGTATTGTGATGTAATTTACAATGATGGCCTACGTTACACTATACGGTATGGTTTTTGGTAGCCCGTACGTCAATAAATCGTTCCGTAGCGTTAATCGAAGCATTTCGTAGCGTACTATCGACAAATATTAAAGGGATTATACGGGTTTTTCCCAGAATAATTGAGTTTATATAGTAAAACGCACTTATAAAGGTGGTAGAAGTCCCACGGTAGCTACATTTGTCTAGAAATGAACTCTTCTGCCCGTAAGGACATTCCAAAGTGCGCGGTGATGCCACCGCGTATTTTCTGCAGGACCGGCTGAGGCAGAGCCAGTGATCTCTTTTATGCTAATAAAAACGCCTCACTTATGGCATGTTTCCGGTAAAATAAGCAATATTTGAAAGAAAATAAACTTGTTTTGTTCCAACGACAGCAGCAGTTACCTAGTTATCCCATAAAATTCCATATTTTTCATGAATTTTCATGCAAAAAAAAATAATACGCCACCACCAAATTCTCAACGCTAAAGGCCAGAGAAAAGAAAACCACAAAAACACAAAACCTCAACGAACAGTGTGTAGTAATACCAAGTCCCGTCAGTTTTGAATTGCATAATAATTTTGTGATCCAGTGTAGGACTTGCAGACAATTCAAAACTCTAAAATTGATCTTAAGATAAAAGTGGTGGACAGTAGTGCCGATCAAGTACTCGTTAGCTGATAATAGTCTCGAAAAAACGCCCAAGTTTTAACGCTGATTATTGCTGAAATAATGGACTAAATGAGCATTGAGGTCCCTGTTTTATGTCTTAAACGTGTTTAAAGCTCATACAACTGCAAAAGAGTGCATTTACTTTCAGGACGGAAACCCGTATAATCCCTTTAAATAACGTAACTGCTACGCAATGTAGGTATTTCGTAGCATATCATCAAGGGCGGCGCCGCAGTAGGGGGGGGGGGCAGGGGCCGAGCAAACATTGCCCCCCCCCCCCCCGCCAACATTTAAGGAGACCCCATACAAACAAAGGGAGAGCCCTCGCAAATATACCTTATTTCTGAGCAGTTCCAAAATACATAGACCATATGAATGAGTATCGAGTCGCCCATTAACATAACAACCGTTATTAACATAGAGCCGTCGCCCATTACCATATCAACCGGAAGATGTTCGAGGAGGCACCTAAAAAGATCAGCGCGACAAGTTCCAAGGAGGCCCTTCAAAGACAATTGAGTCAAACTCCAAGAAGAACCTAAAAAAACGACAAAGCTTCAAATAGCCCCTAAAGAGATGGCCGACATGGAGGAGAGAGAGGTGGACCAAGAAGGCGGCGAAAAGACAGCCGAGACAAGCTCCTAAGATGCCCCTAAAAAGACAACCGATAGAGGGTCCACAGATGACAGAGGTTCTTTCGATAATAACTGGGAAAGCTGTTCATGGGATACTTCAGAGCAGACTTGTAAAAGCACAACTTATTCTGAGGCGGTCTCTAGGAAGGCAGTTGTGGGAATATTTGCTGACGAGGCCCCCACAAAAATAACCCTTCTCAAATGGGCCCCTGACTTTGGTTTGCCCTTCCCAAGACACAAATCCGTGGCGTTGCCCTGCAAATCATATGTTGCTCATGGTAATGGTTATCTTATTGATATCATATATAGCTGATGGATAACCTTATTATCATGTTCTAGCCTCTTATGGATTGGTGGTTATATTACCGTTAAGTTTCTCTGTAATTAAGGCGCCATATATTATTGATTTAACTCGCCGTTGACTGGCGTCTCAGCCGAAAGTTAATTACAGAGGGCAAATATTGCTCCTCAGTCGAGCCGCGTATACTGTTTGTCTTAAATGTTTTGGAAACTCCAAGAAAGTTGTTTTGCACCAAAAGTGGAGTGGTATTTTTGACGTTCTTTGAATATGCATAAAACCTATATTCTTACGGCATATTTTAAGTTTAACTTAGTTGCCATCAACCTCGCACAGATAGTGACCAGGGGGCTTCGCCACAGGGGGACGGGGGGACATGTCCCTCCCCCCCCCCCCCCCCCCCCTCCCAACATTTTCGGATTTTAACATTACGCCTATGGGCGTTGCATGGAAAGAATCGACTTCAGAATCCCCCCCCCCCCCCCCCCCCCCCCCCTCCTCCCAACTTTCGAAAGGTGGCGGCGCCGTTGATAGTGACGTCACTGAATTTGTAATATCATAAAAGAAGTTCTCGAAATTTGTATCCGTTTGAAATACTTTTTTATATATCTAGTCCGAATCTTTTGAGCGGACGGAATTCCGAGGTCAGGTCCCGCGCCAAGCAGAGCTTATTGTTCAGCCCCTGACCCCACCATCAGACCTCGCAATCCCTGGAAACCGGCGGGATTTATAAGCGAGTTTTACGTGACCGAACAAACATGGACACGGTCCGCCCTGCCCTCTGGCGTTACCTGACCCTGAACGCGACTGCTGCCACCGGCCGCAGACCACCCCAATCAGGGGCAAATAGCGAGCGTCGAAGTGACGCAAACCCGGCTTGCCACACTGATTGAGGTTTGAAAGCCCAGCGCTCTTCCGCCTGAGCTACAGGAGCGGACAAGTTAAAGCTGGTTAAACTTGGGAGCCTGATAGCTATATTGGTTTCTGATCTATTGCTATTGCGAATAATCGTTAGAAGGACAATATTGGCCCGCCAGTCAATGTCGGGTTAGGTGTCACACACCAGCAACAATCAGTAAGAGGCGTCTAGATATAAGTTAGCTGGGTATGACCTTTGCACCAATGCAAACACAATTATATATTTTTTTTATTTTTTTTAAAAATATTTTCACTAGGTACTGATGATGATTGATGCTTTGTGTTACGAATATCTTCGGAACTGTCTGTTACGAAAGAAATGCACGGTGGCTGGTTGATAGGCAAATTTATAAATATGGATGAACGAAGAAATCACCGTCACCTACTGTTGATTTTCCTTATATATTTTGTATCGTAGTACGATGCATTCCAAGCTACGTTTAACCCGCGCCGCGCCCGGGGGGTCGTTTAGACCCCCCCCCCCCCCAAGGTTTTCGAGGATAGCGGAAAAACAGTGGGTGTGCGGGCATCAATTACCCACATTGTGTGAAATTATTGACCTCGGATTATCGCAGGTCAGGTCACCAGACCAGGTCACGTGACCCCACCTTCAAAGTACCACAGCCACAGTTTTTGCCCGATCGGTTTCACACTAACAGGATTTCATAAGGTCATAGGTACCCAGGGGCGCAGCTAGAGGGTACTATGGGGGGCTAAAGCACCCCCGTCGCGGCTCAGAGGGGCCATGTCGGGCCTGAAAGGGGCCCATCGTGGACTCAGAAAGGGCCCATTTCAGGCCTGATAAAGCCTGCTTTTTTTGTTGGCAGGGGGGGATCAGCAAATGCTAAGGGGCCCACTTCGGTTAGCCCCCCCCCCCCACCCCCCTCCCCGTCGCAAAATCCTGGTTGCACCCCTGTAGGTACCTACAATTCGTTGGTCTTGGATTTTTTATATCGATCACCTAAGGTCGGGTCAATTTCGCGACCTCCCCAGTGGGGAAATATTCAAATGCTTCCTATTCCAAGGATACGCATGATATCAGTCCAATTCCTTCTGGATCATGTTATTATAGGTCATTATTGATGGCCCAGGTGCCATTTTTGTTCAGTGACCCCTACAAGGTCAACCGAGGTCATCCGAGATCGCCAACACTTTGTTGTCAATAACTCTCGACAGAATGAAGATGATAAGTGAAACCGGCACCAATGTGTTTGTATCATCGAAACACGTCTCCCAATGCGTAACATGATCTACTTGGGTCACCACTTGACTTTGACCTGAGATCAAATTTATAAGTTCACCTAACTTGGTCATCATGAATATGATTCGAAGTGCCTTGACGAGACGTCCTATTCTATTTCCGAGACGTTCTATTTCACGATTTATCCTATTTGACGTTTGACGAGACGTCCTATTCGTCCTATTGTATTCCTATTTACGATGGCGTCAAAAAATTCAAATTTATTGCTTTATTGGGTAAAAAGTTATTTGCGAAAAACAGTTTTGCCAATAAAATAGCCTTTTTGACCTTTGATGACCTCTGGAGCCTAAATTTTTGACCTGAGCTAAAATTTGAAGACATCCAAGCGATTGCATTTTGCAAGAGCTTTCGATTGCTTTTTGTATCCGCTTGTTCCTATCTATCATAGTTTCCGAGATATTTGGGGGTTTCTGGAGCGAAGTGCTGGAACTGGCAAATCTGACCTTTGATGACCTCTGGTGACTTCAATATTGAGCTGAGCCAAAAAAAAATGACCGAAATAGTTTCAAAATCAACGTCCTCACTTGTGACTGGCTGCTGGTCGCTTTAGTGACCTCTGTTTCCTCAGACGGGGCACCTGACCTGCGACTGACACTTCAGTGACCTCTGTTTCCTCAGACAGGGTACCTGACCTGCGACTGACACCTCAGTGACCTCTGTTTCCTCAGACGCCACCTGACCTGCGACTGACACCTCAGTGACCTCTGTTTCCTCAGACGCCACCTGACCTGCGACTGACACCTCAGTGACCTCTGTTTCCTCAGACGCCACCTGACCTGCAACTGACACCTCAGTGACCTCTGTTTCCTCAGACGGGGCACCTGACCTGCGACTGACACCTCAGTGACCTCTGTTTCCTCAGACGGGGCACCTGACCTGCGACTGACACCTCAGTGACCTCTGTTTCCTCAGACGGGCCACCTGACCTGCGACTGACACCTCAGTGACCTCTGTTTCCTCAGACGGGGCACCTGACCTGCGACTGACACCTCAGTGACCTCTGTTTCCTCAGACGGGGCACCTGACCTGCGACTGACACTCCGTGACCTCTGTTTCCTCAGACCTGCGACTGACACCTCAGTGACCTCTGTTTCCTCAGACGGGCCACCTGACCTGCGAATGACACCTCAGTGACCTCTGTTTCCTCAGACGGGGTACCTGACCTGCGACTGACACCTCAGTGACCTCTGTTTCCTTAGACGGGGTACCTGACCTGCGACTGACACCTCAGTGACCTCTGTTTCCTCAGACGGGGCACCTGACCTGCGACTGACACCTCAGTGACCTCTGTTTCCTCAGACCTGCGACTGACACCTCAGTGACCTCTGTTTCCTCAGACGCCACCTGACCTGCGACTGACACCTCAGTGACTTCTGTTTCCTCAGACGCCACCTGACCTGCGACTGACACCTCAGTGACCTCTGTTTCCTCAGACAGGGTACCTGACCTGCGACTGACACCTCAGTGACCTCTGTTTCCTCAGACGCCACCTGACCTGCGACTGACACCTCAGTGACCTCTGTTTCCTCAGGCGCCACCTGACCTGCGACTGACACCTCAGTGACCTCTGTTTCCTCAGACGCCACCTGACCTGCGACTGACACCTCAGTGACCTCTGTTTCCTCAGACAGGGTACCTGACCTGCGACTGACACCTCAGTGACCTCTGTTTCCTCAGACGCCACCTGACCTGCGACTGACACCTCAGTGACCTCTGTTTCCTCAGACAGGGTACCTGACCTGCGACTGACACCTCAGTGACCTCTGTTTTCTCAGACGCCACCTGACCTGCGACTGACACCTCAGTGACCTCTGTTTCCTCAGACGGGGCACCTGACCTGCGACTGACACCTCAGTGACCTCTGTTTCCTCAGACGCCACCTGACCTGCGACTGACACCTCAGTGACCTCTGTTTCCTCAGACGCCACCTGACCTGCGACTGGCACCTCAGTGACCTCTGTTTCCTCAGACGGGGCACCTGACCTGCGACTGACACCTCAGTGACCTCTGTTTCCTCAGACGCCACCTGACCTGCGACTGACACCTCAGTGATCTCTGTTTCCTCAGACGGGGTACCTGACCTGCGACTGACACCTCAGTGACCTCTGTTTCCTCAGACGCCACCTGACCTGCGACTGACACCTCAGTGACCTCTGTTTCCTCAGACGCCACCTGACCTGCGACTGACACCTCAGTGATCTCTGTTTCCTCAGACCTGCGACTGACACCTCAGTGACCTCTGTTTCCTCAGACGGGGTACCTGACCTGCGACTGACACCTCAGTGACCCCTGTTTCCTCAGACCTGCGACTGACACCTCAGTGACCTCTGTTTCCTCAGACGGGGCACCTGACCTGCGATGGACACCTCAGTGACCTCTGTGGTTGGCATGGTGCAGTCTGGGCGGGTCTGGTCGGGCGCCACCCGACACACACACACACACACACACACACACACATACAAACATAGCTCCAATAAAGCGCCGTCTGTTCTGGGGCGGCTCCAATAAAGCGTCGTCTGCTCTGGGGTGGCGGCGGCGCGAGTCTTCACACCTGGGCCGGGTGTCTGCTAATCAAGCTCCAAGGCCGGCCCATGGGCGGCGCGGCAGACATGGGCAGAGCGGCTCCGATCGCCACCATAAACCGGCACAAACACTCCATAAACCGGGCAGCGCCGGCCGCCGCCGCCGCCAGCCGCCGCGCTAAAGGGCTGCTGTTTACCGAGCCCACGGTGTCGGTTTATGACGACTGGAGCAAACAGCGGTGAGCCGATGGCCGATCCGGCGCGGCGCAGCGACTCGCCCAGCGCTGCCTTTGTCTTCCGGCTGTGGAGCGGAGGGGCGCGGCGGCGGCGGCCGGTCAGGTGGGAAGAGGTGACCTGGGCCGGCGCGGCCCCGGCGGCAGAAGGCCGTGCGGCACGCCGCGCTGTTTGTCCGCTGTCCGACTGCGTCGGGACCGCGACGATTAGCGTCATCATTACACCGCAGTCCGTCCCCGGCCCGACCCGGCCCCTCGGCGCCCTCCCCGCCGCGCTCCGCCGCCGCCGCGCCGCCGCCGCCGCTGCTGCTGCTGCTGCTGCTGCCACCTTACGGCCGGCCGCGAAGCTGCCAGGTGGCCGCCGGCGGGGCTCGGCAGTCTGCGAGCGGCCGTCGCGGGGGAGGGTCGCGCTCGGTGTGGTGCAGAGCTGTGTGACTGTCGTGCCGTCTGTACGCAGCTGAGCCAGAGTGGGCTGTCTCGGGCAGCAGCGAGGATCAGTTGGACAGTGCTACCGAGACATGCTTGGCACCAGCCGCAGCGGATTCTGAACTGCAGGTAAGCGGAGCTGGCCGTGGCCGGCGGCGTGTGCCACTCGGGCTGCGGTGAGCGGCGTCTGTAATTGCCCTGCTGCACGGCGGCCATCTCTGCTGGCCATGCACTGACCGCTGCAGCGCGTCCGGCCGGGGCGCGCCGCCGCCGCTTGAGCCGCGCTACCTGCCCAGTGCCCAGAGTACAACAGCACTGTGGTGCGGCACCGGCTGGCGTCGGGACCACGACTGCCCGCGCCGCGAACAACAGAGGGTCGGGGTGGCGGACCAGCAGAGGGTCGGGGGTGGCGGACCAGCAGAGGGAGGGACGCCTGGTCGGCAGTGGCGGACCAGCAGAGGGAGGGCCGCCTGGTCGGCAGTGGCGGACCAGCAGAGGGTCGGCAGCGGCGGACCAGCAGAGGGAGGGCTGCCTGGTCGGCAGCGGCGGACCAGCAGAGGGAGGTCCGCCTGGTCGGCAGTGGCGGACCAGCAGAGGGAGGGCCTCCTGGTCGGCAGTGGCGGACCAGCAGAGGGAGGGACGCCTGGTCGGCAGCGGCGGACCAGCAGAGGGAGGTCCGCCTGGTCGGCAGCGGCGGACCAGCAGAGGGAGGGCCGGGCCGCCTGGTCGGCAGCGGCGGACCAGCAGAGGGTCGGGGGCAGTGTTGGATTTTTCATTTCATGAACTGGTCCCGAAAAGTAAAAATCCATAGGTGGAGAGTAAAATTGTATTGTCAGGCAAGTTAAGATTTTCATTTTTATTTTAATTATTTTACTTGGAAAGTTAAAAAATCCTGATTTGTAATGGATATTAAATCCTTGTGAGGAAAATTGAATTATATTGTATCTACAATGTCGGTAAGATCAGGCGAAAAGAGAGCAAATTTCCTGAACAAATATGAAGAGAGCAAAATTCTTTGGACCCAAAAAGTCCAGAAAATGGCCCAAATTCCAAGGCTGGTCGGGGGTGGCGGACCAGCAGAGGGAGGGCCGCCTGGTCGGCAGTGGCGGACCAGCAGAGGGTCGGCAGCGGCGGACCAGCAGAGAGTCGGGGGTGGCGGACCAGCAGAGGGAGGGCCGCCTGGTCGGCAGCGGCTGACCAGCAGAGGGAGGGGGGTGTCTGGTCGGCAGCGGCTGGCCGCCGCTGACCGGCTGTCTGACGGAAGGAGGAGGCGGAGGGGCGCTCCAGGCGATAGCCCCCCGCTGGCTCGGAGAACCCGGGGCCGGGCCGCCGGAGCAGACCCCTGCTTGCAGCCCGGACATAGGGTGGGGCAGATCAGTCCAGCAGGCCGGAGCAGCTGGACCGAGACAGCACAGATCATCATTTGCACCTCGCAGACACCGGCGACTTTTTGTTGTGGTCGACGTTGATTGATGAATGCTGATTATCCTCGTATTTGTTCGATATGCAGTGTTTCGTTAAACGTATAGCGGTGTTAACTGCTATCTGATCTTGTATAACGACACAACCGGTTGGCGGGACGCGCTGCAGGTAGTTGGCAAGTGCAGATAACAGAAACAACAAACAGGCTGTCCCCATATCTGGACACGGCGGAATGGCAATGCTGGTGTTATTTGTCTGAGTCCTGTGTATGTATGCTGTGCCGCCGGACACGGGCGCCTGCCAGTGCGGCGCTGCAGTCTCCGCTGCCGCGATACGGGGCGGGTTTAGATTTCAGCCGGTGCTGATGTGCTGGCCGGAGATGTCTCGCGGTGACAGTCGGGGGCATTGTTCAGCCGTCCCCGTGTCCTCTGAAAGGCGCCTGCCGTCCGCCGCCAGCAGACGGAACACTCGGTCAAGGTGCCTTCACTCCAGTTATCCGGCGGCATTATTACAGCTCTAATTGGACCCCGACTCCTAACAAGCTGGTATCTCTGGAAATGTTTACTCCCGTTTTGGAGCTGCGGCCGCCGAGTCTCCGCCGGTCACGCTCCTGTCAGTTTGTGCAGCAATTTATTTACACTTCAATCTCCGTTTTGATCAAGTGTCACCGTCTCTTTTTACAAACAGAAAGCATATCCAATTAGGTGCGCTCTGTGCTACCACGCAACTGAAAACGGGCCCGATTTCTATCAGGACATTCCACGGACTCCGCCGTGAATCTTTCAAAGGCCTCACGGACTGACGGCGGCGGCGGCGCGCCGGGCCGGCCGCTGCTACGCCGTTCGGGGCCGGTCGGGGCCGGGATCACCGACATACATTCCACGCCGGCCGGGGCCCACTCCGGTTCTCCGGCGGGCGACTGACCGCGCTTAACTAGCCGGCGCGCCGCCGTCTTTTGTCCGATCTGCGGTCGTCGAGCGGCGGTGGCCGGTGGCCGGGTCGCGGTGTCGCCGATGCGCCGCTGATGCGCCGGCCGATACGGGGCTGATAAATCGTCGGAGCGGCGGCCGGCGGACCGCACGCGCCATCGGCCCGCAGTTCACTCTCCGGCCACGCTGTCAAACGCTCGGCAGATGGGGCGATAGCTGCTACTCCGCGGCCGGACCGTGCATAATGCGCTCTCAGGGTGGAGACGGGCCGTGGTGGCGCCGGAAGGCAGTGCAAACCGTGAGCAGAAGCTGTTGCCGTCTGTGGCTTATCAACGGAGTTAAACATTTCAGGCATCTGTCAGGCTAAGTCAGCCGCGTGTCTCTGAATCGTGAAAGTTGTGCAGGACGTCTCTGGGGATGTCTGACGCCAGAAATATCGATCGGCGGGGCCGAGGGCGGCTGTGCGGTGTCTGTGTCCAGTGGAGTGGAGTAACCTGCCAGGCAGGACCGAGGCCCGGCCAGCGTTGGAATTTAGGCCATTTTCTGGCCTTTTTGGGTACAAATAATTTTGCTCTCTTCATTTTGTTTTGGAAATTTGCTGTCTTTTCACCTGATCTTACTGACATTGTAGTTAAAATCAAATCAATTTTCCTCACAACGATTTAATATAGGTATATTACAAATCAGGAATTTGCTAAATAATATAATAATCTTCTTAATAATCTGAATTATCTTAATTTTCAAACAATACAATTTTACTCTCCACCTATGGATTTTTGCTCTCCGGGCCAGGTCATGAAACAACAAATCCAACACTGGGCCCGGCTGTGCGGTGTCTGTGTCCAGTGCAGTGGAGTGACCTGCCAGGCAGGGCCGAGGTCCGGCTGTGCGGTGTCTGTCTCCAGTGCAGTGGAGTGACCTGCCAGGCAGGGCCGAGGTCCGGCTGTGCGGTGTCTGTGTCCAGTGCACTGGAGTGGAGTGACCTGCCAGGCAGGGCCGAGGCCCGGCTGTGCGGTGTCTGTGTCCAGTGCAGTGGAGTGACCTGCCAGGCAGGGCCGAGGTCCGGCTGTGCGGTGTCTGTGTCCAGTGCACTGGAGTGGAGTGACCTGCCAGGCAGGGCCGAGGTCCGGCTGTGCGGTGTCTGTGTCCAGTGCAGTGGAGTGACCTGCCAGGCAGGACCGAGGCCCGGCTGTGCGGTGTCTGTGTCCAGTGCAGTGGAGTGACCTGCCAGGCAGGACCGAGGCCCGGCTGTGCGGTGTCTGTCTCCAGTGCAGTGGAGTGACCTGCCAGGCAGGGCCGAGGTCCGGCTGTGCGGTGTCTGTGTCCAGTGCACTGGAGTGGAGTGACCTGCCAGGCAGGGCCGAGGGCCGGCTGTGCGGTGTCTGTGTCCAGTGCAGTGCAGTGGAGTGACCTGCCAGGCAGGGCCGAGGTCCGGCTGTGCGGTGTCTGTGTCCAGTGCAGTGGAGTGGAGTGACCTGCCAGGCAGGGCCGAGGTCCGGCTGTGCGGTGTCTGTGTCCAGTGCAGTGGAGTGGAGGGACCTGCCAGGCAGGGCCGAGGTCCGGCTGTGCGGTGTCTGTGTCCAGTGCAGTGGAGTGACCTGCCAGGCAGGGCCGAGGTCCGGCTGTGCGGTGTCTGTGTCCAGTGCAGTGGAGTGACCTGCCAGGCAGGGCCGAGGTCCGGCTGTGCGGTGTCTGTGTCCAGTGCAGTGGAGTGGAGGGACCTGCCAGGCAGGGCCGAGGTCCGGCTGTGCGGTGTCTGTGTCCAGTGCAGTGGAGTGACCTGCCAGGCAGGGCCGAGGTCCGGCTGTGCGGTGTCTGTGTCCAGTGCAGTGCAGTGGAGTGACCTGCCAGGCAGGGCCGAGGTCCGGCTGTGCGGTGTCTGTGTCCAGTGCAGTGGAGTGGAGTGACCTGCCAGGCAGGACCGAGGCCCGGCTGTGCGGTGTCTGTCTCCAGTGCAGTGGAGTGACCTGCCAGGCAGGGCCGAGGTCCGGCTGTGCGGTGTCTGTGTCCAGTGCACTGGAGTGGAGTGACCTGCCAGGCAGGGCCGAGGGCCGGCTGTGCGGTGTCTGTGTCCAGTGCAGTGCAGTGGAGTGACCTGCCAGGCAGGGCCGAGGTCCGGCTGTGCGGTGTCTGTGTCCAGTGCAGTGGAGTGGAGTGACCTGCCAGGCAGGGCCGAGGTCCGGCTGTGCGGTGTCTGTGTCCAGTGCAGTGGAGTGGAGTGACCTGCCAGGCAGGGCCGAGGTCCGGCTGTGCGGTGTCTGTGTCCAGTGCAGTGGAGTGGAGGGACCTGCCAGGCAGGGCCGAGGTCCGGCTGTGCGGTGTCTGTGTCCAGTGCAGTGGAGTGGAGGGACCTGCCAGGCAGGGCCGAGGTCCGGCTGTGCGGTGTCTGTGTCCAGTGCAGTGGAGTGACCTGCCAGGCAGGGCCGAGGTCCGGCTGTGCGGTGTCTGTGTCCAGTGCAGTGGAGTGACCTGCCAGGCAGGGCCGAGGTCCGGCTGTGCGGTGTCTGTGTCCAGTGCAGTGGAGTGGAGGGACCTGCCAGGCAGGGCCGAGGTCCGGCTGTGCGGTGTCTGTGTCCAGTGCAGTGGAGTGACCTGCCAGGCAGGGCCGAGGTCCGGCTGTGCGGTGTCTGTGTCCAGTGCAGTGGAGTGACCTGCCAGGCAGGGCCGAGGTCCGGCTGTGCGGTGTCTGTGTCCAGTGCAGTGGAGTGACCTGCCAGGCAGGGCCGAGGTCCGGCTGTGCGGTGTCTGTGTCCAGTGCAGTGGAGTGACCTGCCAGGCAGGGCCGAGGTCCGGCTGTGCGGTGTCTGTGTCCAGTGCAGTGCAGTGGAGTGACCTGCCAGGCAGGACCGAGGCCCGGCTTGTGCGGTGTCTGTGTCCAGTGCAGTGGAGTGACCTGCCAGGCAGGGCCGAGGTCCGGCTGTGCGGTGTCTGTGTCCAGTGCAGTGGAGTGGAGGGACCTGCCAGGCAGGGCCGAGGTCCGGCTGTGCGGTGTCTGTGTCCAGTGCAGTGGAGTGACCTGCCAGGCAGGGCCGAGGTCCGGCTGTGCGGTGTCTGTGTCCAGTGCAGTGGAGTGACCTGCCAGGCAGGGCCGAGGTCCGGCTGTGCGGTGTCTGTGTCCAGTGCAGTGGAGTGACCTGCCAGGCAGGGCCGAGGCCCGGCTGTGCGGTGTCTGTGTCCAGTGCAGTGGAGTGGAGTGACCTGCCAGGCAGGGTCGAGGGCCGGCTGTGCGGTGTCTGTGTCCAGTGCACTGGAGTGGAGTGACCTGCCAGGCAGGGCCGAGGGCCGACTGTGCGGTGTCTGTGTCCAGTGCAGTGGAGTGGAGTGACCTGCCAGGCAGGGTCGAGGGCCGGCTGTGCGGTGTCTGTGTCCAGTGCACTGGAGTGGAGTGACCTGCCAGGCAGGACCGAGGCCCGGCTGTGCGGTGTCTGTGTCCAGTGCAGTGGAGTGGAGTGACCTGCCAGGCAGGGCCGAGGTCCGGCTGTGCGGTGTCTGTGTCCAGTGCAGTGCAGTGGAGTGACCTGCCAGGCAGGACCGAGGCCCGGCTTGTGCGGTGTCTGTGTCCAGTGCAGTGGAGTGGAGTGACCTGCCAGGCAGGGTCGAGGGCCGGCTGTGCGGTGTCTGTGTCCAGTGCACTGGAGTGGAGTGACCTGCCAGGCAGGGCCGAGGGCCGACTGTGCGGTGTCTGTGTCCAGTGCAGTGGAGTGGAGTGACCTGCCGGGCAGGGCCGAGGGCCGGCTGTGCGGTGTCTGTGTCCAGTGCAGTGCAGTGGAGTGACCTGCCAGGCAGGGCCGAGGGCCGACTGTGCGGTGTCTGTGTCCAGTGCAGTGCAGTGGAGTGACCTGCCAGGCAGGGCCGAGGTCCGGCTGTGCGGTGTCTGTGTCCAGTGCAGTAGAGTGACCTGCCAGGCAGGGCCGAGGTCCGGCTGTGCGGTGTCTGTGTCCAGTGCAGTGGAGTGGAGTGACCTGCCGGGCAGGGCCGAGGTCCGGCTGTGCGGTGTCTGTGTCCAGTGCAGTGGAGTGACCTGCCAGGCAGGGCCGAGGTCCGGCTGTGCGGTGTCTGTGTCCAGTGCAGTGGAGTGACCTGCCAGGCAGGGCCGAGGCCCGGCTGTGCGGTGTCTGTGTCCAGTGCAGTGGAGTGACCTGCCAGGCAGGGCCGAGGTCCGGCTGTGCGGTGTCTGTGTCCAGTGCAGTAGAGTGACCTGCCAGGCAGGGCCGAGGTCCGGCTGTGCGGTGTCTGTGTCCAGTGCAGTAGAGTGACCTGCCAGGCAGGGCCGAGGTCCGGCTGTGCGGTGTCTGTGTCCAGTGCAGTGGAGTGACCTGCCAGGCAGGGCCGAGGTCCGGCTGTGCGGTGTCTGTGTCCAGTGCAGTAGAGTGACCTGCCAGGCAGGGCCGAGGTCCGGCTGTGCGGTGTCTGTGTCCAGTGCAGTGGAGTGGAGTGACCTGCCGGGCAGGGCCGAGGTCCGGCTGTGCGGTGTCTGTGTCCAGTGCAGTGGAGTGACCTGCCAGGCAGGGCCGAGGTCCGGCTGTGCGGTGTCTGTGTCCAGTGCAGTGGAGTGACCTGCCAGGCAGGGCCGAGGCCCGGCTGTGCGGTGTCTGTGTCCAGTGCAGTGGAGTGACCTGCCAGGCAGGGCCGAGGTCCGGCTGTGCGGTGTCTGTGTCCAGTGCAGTGCAGTGGAGTGACCTGCCAGGCAGGGCCGAGGTCCGGCTGTGCGGTGTTGAGCGTTGCAGACAGTCTCTGCCGCCCTGGCAGTGGTCAGCAGAGGCTGCTCGAGGTAGAGCCCCACCCCCTGTAGTCCTCCGCCGCCGCCGCCGCCGCGCTATAAAAGCATTACCCGGGATTTGCATGTCATTTAACGCACGGCCGGCCCATCACAGATCGGCTGATACAAAATAAAGGATGGTGAAGGGACGTTGGGACCGTTTGTTGGCTGGCGTATAAATTTCGCAGCCAGTGGGGTCAGGGAACAAGTGTGGGGTCCACACACAGTGGAGGTCGAGACGGCTGAATCCGGGTGCGATACGGCGCCTTTTCAAATCGTGTCTCGTGTATTTGGTCAGAGGCAGCACTTCTGTCTCGCCATATCTGTGAAGAATGTGGATGGCCCACTTTGTCATGGGACGAACTGCCATGTCCCACTAGACAGCATCGCTTCTCTGAAAGTTTATGGCCTGAATGTTTCAAATAAACTCTCTGGAATTGTCACAGCGCTCGGGAATGTTAAACATCGGAAGTGAGTTTAAATCTAGCGCGCTGTAATGATTTGACTACATATTTAAGGCCGTTCGATGGACGGATGGCCGTCCCCAGAAATGTGGTGACGTCATGATCGGCCCGATTAAATGGCTCGCGTTAACGGCGGACCACGTCTCGGGATTAGTTCCCGATGAATGTCGACGACGTTCCGCGGACTGGCTGGTCCGGCGGGGCGCCGGTCGGTCGGGCCGGCCGGCCGGCTTCGGCTGCAGAGTGCAGGGTGGTCCTCTGCAGCGCGGCTCGGCACCGGTTAGGAGCTCCCCTGCAGCGGTCAGTCGCGGCGCCACGCAGCTCTCCTCACTCATTGACACGTGATTTAGCGCTAGTGCTCTGCATCGCGGCCGATCAGCGACCGCGGCCGCCGTTACCGCCTGCACACAGCCCGTGCCATAAACTGACGCCGAGTTACCGGCTCAATCGGACGCGCTACGATCGTAACCGAGCCTGCACACATGTGACGCATCGCATCCATCTGTCGCGCTAACAAGCACACAACCACTGCAGCAGAAAAGACATAAATTGTAGCCGCAGATTTATGCGATAGCATAATTGAATAGTCTTGCAAACAATAGAAGCGTGTCTATTTGATGCAGCGGCTCCTGCCCTTGGGGCACATTTACATATATGCGATGTTCTGGCCTGCGCTCACCGGGAACACCGCTTTGGCTTGCCTCCATCGTTTTCACATGAGATATGGAAATTGCATTGGCTCCAAGGATTGTATATGAATCTGCGATGCGCGTCGTGATTCAATTTTGACGTGCAGCGCGTTAGACAGAGGGCCGAGCGGGTTCGCGGCCCATCAGCCGCCGGCCCGCTGATGGCCGCTCAGCCTGTAACTGCCGACGGCCGGGCGGGGGCGGGGGCGGCGATCGGCCGTTCGGGGTGGCTCTAATTTCCGGCGGCGTATCACTGGGGCCGGGCGGCGTATCACTGGGGCCGGGCGGCGTATCACTGGGGCCGGGCGGCGTATCACTGGGGCCGCTGACAGCGCGCTGGACGGCCTCTCGGCAGACTGCGACCCGGTCCGCTGTATGTACCATCAGACACTCATACCGCGGTCAGCGGTCAGCGGTCAGCGGTCAGCGGTCAGCGGTACAGCGGTCAGCGGTACATCGGTACAGCGGTCAGCGGTCAGCGGTCAGCGGTCAGCGGTCAGCGGTACAGCGGTCAGCGGTCAGCGGTACAGCGGTCAGCGGTCAGCGGTACAGCGGTACAGCGGTACAGCGGTCAGCGGTGGCGGCCACTCTCTCCAGCCGTCCGTCCAGGGCCAGGGGATTGATGCTGACGTCACACGCACGGCGACCGAGGCTGCAAACGCCCCAAGTGACAAGTACGCATCTACGGCATGCCGTACTTGCGCATTCACGGTACTTGGTAAGATTGGGTCCATGCCTGCTTGGTGCCGGCCGGGCCAGTGGGAGTCGTAAAACGCCAGCCGGTCGGATGTCACCAGTCACCACAGCCAGGCCGGGCGGTGGCCACAGTCGGCACTGCTGGTGATGACTGGCCGTACCGTGTCCCGTTTGCCATCGGTGTCTGTCCCAGCCGGGCCAGCCTCTCTGCACCGCGCCTCAGCCGCCGACACTAGCTGGCGTCAGAATGGCGACTGTAGCTGGCGTCAGAATGCTGACTGTAGCTGGCGTCGGAATGGGCCGCCGACTGTAGCTGGCGTCAGAATGCTGACTGTAGCTGGCGTCGGAATGGGCCGCCGACTGTAGCTGGCGTCAGAATGGGCCGCCGACTATCGCTGGCGTCAGAATGGGCCGCCAGCTGTGTGAAATCCGCCCACCAGGTGGCGTTCCTGCCTCCCTCCCTCCCTCCCTCCCTCCCTCCCTCCCTCCCTCCCTCTCTCTGCCCCGCTCAGCAGCGGCGTGTCTTCTCTCCGTTCTCCTTTCATGTGCCCTCCCCCGCCTTCACCGGCGGAGGCCATCCGAACATCATTCTCATGCTGATGACAGGATCCAGGCGGCGCGAGGTTGCGACTGTCGACGGTCGCCGAGCCGCACAGCCGTCACCCAGACACGCAGGAAAAAAAATCAACCAAAACCTGTAGCACAGCTTCGAAAACTTACCAATTCATGCAACGAAAATACATATATTTATACATTGAAAGTCTCGGATAACGATCCTCGGAAGCCCTTGATTAATAAATGTCCTCTGTGTCGTTTTTCGTAGCATGATTTCAAAAGTTTTCCTAGCCGTGTACCGAGTTTTTGTCACTATTTTCCCGTGCTGTGACCGCCATGTGCGCGGGCCTTGTCGGGTCGCGGTGCGGGGCGGGACGGACCAGCGGCTGTTGTCGGCCGCAGCGCCGTCCCGCAGCGCCGCACCTCTCGACGGACCGCTATTGATACACCAGCAGTGTTCAGAAAACAGGCTCGGGCCGGCACCGAGCAAACGGCGCTATCTGCCAGCCCGCGGCGCTATGCACACGCCACACACGGCATCTGATCCGGGGTAAATCTGCGCCCGGCTGCCCGCCGCCAGGGACTCGTCTCTGTCTCTCACGGCGTGTGTTGCCTCCGTCTGAGGAGTCAGACCCAGCCGGTCCGACACACCGGGTGTGAGGTGTGGCCGCCGTCTGAGGAGTCAGACCCAGCCGGTCCGACACACCGGGCGTGAGGTGTCGCCGCCGCTGCTGCCGGGGGCCGCCTGTTTGTGTCGTCTCCGTGACGTCTCCGTTTCGTCTCCGTGTCGTCTCCGTATCGTCTCCGTGTCGTCTCCGTATCGTCTCCGTGTCGTCTCCCTGTCGTCTCCGTGTTTGTGTCTCGGCGGTGATCGGCGGTGCGGTCCCCGGTGATCACACTCGACACTGGCCCGGCTGGACGGGCTGACTGGTTCGAGAGCAGGCCGCCGCCTCATCCTCGCAGCAGCAGCTGGTGCCGCTCGGACTGAGGTATCGGACTGAGGTCCGGTAACAGCCAGACAGTCCGCAGCCCTGCCTCTCCGGCACCATGAGCTGGGGACGACCCCCCCCCCCCCCCCCCCGACCGACCGGGGCGGGGGGATGCTGCAGACGGCGCTGCAGTGGGAGGACGGGATTGCCTATGCTAATTGGCGGTCGGAGGTGTGAATCGCCGCGTCGGTGGGACGTTTACAGCGGCGCCGCGGGCGGCGGCGGCGGCGGCCGGCCATTGCCTCCTCTCCGCCCAGAACTGGCCTGAGAGAGCGGCCGGCAGACGGCTGGGGCCGGCCTGAGAGAGCGGCCGCAGCCTCGGCCGGCAGACGGCTGGGGCCGGCCTGAGAGAGCGGCCGGCAGACGGCTGGGGCCGGCGCGGCAATATCGGTGGACGGTGCGCCACCCGCCGCGCCGCGCCGCTAATGCCGCTGTCAGGTGTGACGGGTGACCGCTGGCAGTGGCCGGTCCGACACACGCACCTCTGCTGGCGGCGGCCGAGGGAGCAGGGAGGAGCGGCGTGACGGCCGCCGTCCGGGCGTCACGCCGCTTGCGGCCGTCGTGTCCGGCCTGCAGCGCGACGGGCCACTTCAAAGCACCGCCACCACCGCCGCCACCCGGCCCGCCGGGACGCAAACAGCGGCAGCAGTGGAGCCGTCGCCCGTCCCGGCCCCTCGGCTGGCCGGCCGCCCGTGCCGGCCAGCATCCGTCATCGGAAAGAGGCCGTGCCGTCGATGGCGACGCGGCGCGGCCGACAGCGATGCTGCGAATTCGGCATGGCGTGTTTTCTGCGCCGTCGGCAGCTCCGTCAGAGGCTCCGTCAGCCGCGCCACTGCGGCGGAGAGCGCCGGCCGGTCAGGCGGTCCGCCGGTCCCCAGCTCCTTCAGCCGCCGTCACCGCTCTGTTACTGTTGGCTGTCGACACAGACTGTGCGGACGACACAGACCGTGCGGACGACGCGGACCGTGCGGACGACGCGGACCGTGCGGACGACGCGGACCGTGCGGACGACGCGGCTGCCGCTCGGCTCGGCACGTCCTCGCGGCTTTGTCGGCTTTCGGGGGTATTCAGTGGCGGCTCGGCGGCTTCAGTGGTGGCTCGGCCGCTTCAGTGGCGGCTTGGCCGCTTCAGTGGTGAACTGGGGCCGTCTCTCTGCGGGCGGTGACCCCCCGGACCCCCGGACGGCGGCCAGAGCGGCTCGAGCGGCCCGGCGCCGGCCGCCGCGCGCCGACAACAAAAAACACGCCTCAAAATACACGGCCCCGTAACCGCCCAGGTACCACAGGGCGGAGGAATGTAATCCTTATCCGATAAATTATGCTCGGCCGATTCGTTGCGGCCCGGCGCAGGTGTGGTGAGGCGGCGGCTGAGGGAGTAGCCGGGCGGCGGCGGCGGAGGCGGCAGCTCCTTACTACCTGCCGGTCCCGCTGGCGCCGCCGCCGGCCGTGTTTTCCTCTGTGAGAAGACTGCCGGCAGCGGCGGGGCGTGGCGGCACAACTGGTCCTCCTCTGTCCCACCTCCTGAGCTGGCCGGCATTGGTATTCCTCGGCCGGCCGGCCACACCGAATCAAAATGGCTCTCATCAAACGGCGGGTCGGCGGCGGCGGCGGCAATAACTCGCCGCCGGGGTCGGACCGGCTGAGCAGGGCCGCAGGTCGCCCGTCCCCACTGTCACGTCTGCAGCGGGTGACCGTCATCACGTCTGCAGCTGAGCCGTCACCACACTAGGAATGCGGCACGCCGCCGCCGCCGCCGCCGCCGCCGCCGCCGCCGCCGCCGCCGCCGCCGCCGCCGACCCTTTTTGGCCGCGTACGACGAATACGCCGGCCGACTGGCGAGGCGGCGGATCTGGGACGGCCGTTAATTAGGTGACCGGGCGACGGCGCTGGGATCGGTGCCCGCACCGGGGGAGGGGCGGCCCCGACCGACACTTTCCGACGCTGTCATGCATGCGTTGGTTGGCCTGCAGTCAAGTCAGATGTGTTCGACGCTCTCCACAAATCGCTCTCTCTTGTCGCGTTTAATTGACACGGCGTCCGTCACCGGCGGCAGGCATGGCCAAAGTCAACCGGCGGCACCCCGCTTAATGATCTGGCGTCTCGATCAGCTGGCGCGCTGACGTTCGGCAATCCTGGCGCGGTGTCTGCGATCCTGGCTCGGTGACCTCGCGCTGTGGCTCGGTCCCAGTGGTCGTGCGGCTGGTCTGGAGAGCGCACGGTCTCCTGCTGCCTCCCGGAGAGGTGGGACGTCGGCCGATGGCGTCCCCAGCACGGCCCTCTCGCGGCGCTAAGTGGCGTCTGGGTCGCTGGCGGCCGTTTGCGTAGTCGTGTTAATTTGGGTCCCGGTGCGGCAGCCGGTAGGGTGAGCGATGGTGCGGCTGTCACCGGACCCGGCCGGCCGCGCTGACTAATGGCAGAACAGCGCGACTGTCCGTGACGCCGCCGGCGGCTCCGGCAGCCGCGTCACCCGGCCCGTGACGCCGTGACGTTACCGGTCCCTCCGCCGGCCGCGGCCCCAGATGGGCCCAAGACGCGCGCTCCTTATCGGCCGGCCAGTATTTCCCTGTTTTCCTCGTTTTCCAAACAGTGAAAGTCTCTTGGCGCGGCGAGAGGGCGTCGCCGTGGAATTGCGCCAGATACAAAGAAAACAGCCAACAATGAAAGTCATCAAAACTCGTCGCCGGCTTGGAATTAAATTTCAAAGAAGCCGACCGGGTGGGGGGCCGAGCGGCTTCCTGAGCCGACGTCCGGCAAAACATTGGCACAGCTCGCCCCGTCCGCCCCTCCGCCCGCTTAGTGCTTAATTTAGGACGGCAATCTGTGCCCGGACCGAGACCTCTGCGCACTTGTCCATTTGGTTGGCGTTCGGTCGGCTGGTTTTATGTGGACTTTATCGGCGCTCAGTGAGAGCCTGTGCGGAGCTCGGCCGCCGCTCGGACGTCATTTCAGTCGGCCTTTTTCTGCTCGGCCGCAGACAACGACTGTCGGCCATTCGGCGGCGATGTCGGCGCAGATAGGCATGAACGTTATGGCCTCTTCCACCATCGACAGCTCTTCGACGGGGCCCAGCATGACAGATGGAGGCGGCTGCCTCTGCTGTCGGTTAGCCAGACTGACATTTGTGTCGCCGCTGATGCGCGAGGCCAGAGTGTTGGCCGGCGGCTGTCCACACAGTGCTCTGAATACATGGACCACACACACACGACGGCATCATTCATCGACAGACCACAATGTCATTCACCGTTTGAAGGAATCTCTTTGGATTGAAGGAACAGTCCGTCCCCAATGGAATGCTCCCAGTCATTGGAAAACATTCAGGAAAAGGCTTCACTTTCCCCGAATGGCATTATTCAAAGTTGAATAACGACTGACACATGTTGGCTACGGACTGTCAAGTGGGCCTGTTGGGCCGCTGGAGGGCAGTAGAATGGCGCAGTTTTGCCAGAGCGGGACCGATGCTGACGGTCCGAGTGCCCTTCAATGCCACAGGCGGGCACTTACAAACTTGTTTCCGCCGTCCACAACTTGCTCCGTCTTCAAATGCATGGCTGGTATTGCCATCGAGAGTGGGTTTCTGTGGAAGCGACCCGCCGGCCGACGGCTGGATTGGTAATTTAACTGGGCAACTTTGTCTTTCGGTGGAGGTAAACCGGGCCGGATGCGGCCGCCGTACACCCCGGCATCAGGAAAACGAGCCACTCGGAAAACAGCCGGCTCTGTCGCTGTCGTGACTGCGAGAAACTTTTGCCGAAACCATTGGAGCCAATGCACGCGTTCCATTGTCCGCTCCATTGGAGACATCAGCGCTGTTTGTACCTCGGCCTCGGACCGCTGTCCAATTCGGGCAATACTCCCGTCAGAGAATCCCCTGATGGATTCGGGATTTGATTTGCCGGCGATCCCGCACCAAACAAGCGCTTCCTCGCTCTCAACTCGAGCCGCCGCCGACTCGGACTTGGCTAAGTCGTATATTCGTGTGACCGGCGGGGGTGGGACGACTTCAGCCGTCCGCTCGGCGGCGGCGGCGGCGGCGGCGGCGGGGGTGTGTGGGACGACTTCACGGCGGCGGCGGCGTGAGTGTGCGTTTCCGGTGCTTACCTCCGGTGGCTGTCGGCCCGGAGGCGGCCTGTTTTACGGACCTCAATAAAGCTCAATCACCGGGAAAACGGAGCCGACCGGGCCTGACGGTGCCAAATGTGTCGCCCGGCGCGGCGGGGGACCGCTCCGGCCGCCGCCGCTCCCACCGCCGCCCGCAGCTCGTGAAGGCAGCCCCTCCAACACACATCGCCCGGAAGAGATTTGCATCCTGTCGCTGAGTTGTCTGGCCGGTCGTTTTTCCCGTCGAGATGCGCGGCGACGTAACCGGCGTCATTTGGCAATGCTCCGGCAGGCGAGGAGAGGCAGACGACGGCCGAACGGTCCGCGGCTGGTTAGAATACACGTTCGGTTTTTCTGCATAAATGCACTCTAATGCCACGAGCGGACGGCAACACAGATGAATCACCGACAGTTGGCTTTATTCTGCGCGCCGGGCCGCGACAAGGCCGCATGTATAATGTGTGCCACTGTCTCGGCGGCCGGCCGGCCGGTGGCCGCTGACAGGGCCGCCTCTCACAAACAGCCCTCCGTCAGCAGGGACTGACGCACCGACAGGCGACCTTCTGCCGTCACCGCGTCCCGCACGGCCCGCCGCTGCTTCCTCGCAGCATCGGCAGCGACAATGCCATGTCGCCTGTCAGTAAGAGGCCTGCTCGTCCCCATCGCGTACCTTGATGGTACCCGTTCCCCTGCCACAGGTGGCTGGTGCGGCCACAGAGCGGCTGCCTGGTGCGGAGGAGAGAGGCTGGTTCGTATCAGCAGAGGCGGTCGGGGGCGTCACTCGCTCGGTTCGGTCCGTGGCGCCCGGTGGGCCGCAGTCGCCGCCTTTGTTTCGGAGCCGCCGACGCCGCCGCCGTGTTGACTCGACCGGCCTATTTTCGCCGATAAATGAGGATCGGCTGCGGACTATATGGAGAAGTATTGGCGCCCCGGGATGAAATGGAATATGGAATCAGCCAATAATCGCGCCCGTGTTGATACTGGCGCGGCCAGTTGGAAGAAATCAAACTGGAAAGCAGCGGGCCGTGGCTTCGCGTTCGGAAAGTCTGCACGAGTTTTCTGGACAAACAGTCAAACACAACTGAGGATCGTCACGGCCCCGATGGAGCCAGGTAGACGGCAGTTCCGGGGGCGCGGCGCGACGGTGTAGAGCTCTGCGTCTGGCTGCGCCTCTGCCCTGCAGTCAGTCCGTCTCGGCTCTGAGTGCGCCTCTGCCCACCTCAGTCAGTCTGTCTCGGCTCTGAGCGCGCCTCTGCCCACCTCTGTCAGACCGTCTCGGCTCTGAGCGCGCCTCTGCCCACCTCTGTCAGACCGTCTCGGCTCTGAGCGCGCCTCTGCCCACCTCTGTCAGTCTGTCTCGGCTCTGAGTGCGCCTCTGCCCACCTCAGTCAGTCTGTCTCGGCTCTGAGCGCGCCTCTGTCCACCTCAGTCAGTCTGTCTCGGCTCTGAGCGCGCCTCTGCCCACCTCTGTCAGTCTGTCTCGGCTCTGAGCGCGCCTCCGCCCACCTCTGTCAGACCGTCTCGGCTCTGAGCATGCCTCTGCCCACCTCAGTCAGTCTGTCTCGGCTCTGAGCGCGCCTCTGCCCACCTCTGGCAGACCGTCTCGGCTCTGAGCGCGCTCTGTCCACCTCTGTCAGTCTGTCTCGGCTCTGAGCCGCCTCTGTCCACCTCAGTCAGTCTGTCTCGGCTCTGAGCGCGCCTCTGCCCACCTCTGTCAGACCGTCTCGGCTCTGAGCGCGCCTCTGCCCACCTCAGTCAGTCTGTCTCGGCTCTAAGCGCGCCTCTGCCCACCTCTGTCAGACCGTCTCGGCTCTGATGGTGAGCGAGTGGCGGAAACATCTGACGGCGGCGCACTCTCTCGGCGGCCGACTTTTCAACCTGCGCCGCGCGTCCGCCGGCGGAATGTGCAGACGGCCGCCGACTACCCCGCTCCTGCGTGCGTCGCCGTCGCCGGTAAGCCGCTTTACCGTGTTGGTCAATTAGCTGTCTGTCCGGGGCCGAGTGTGCGGGGCGGCCGGATCAGACGGCAGCCGTCAGCGCGGTGACGGGCCTGCCTCAGCGCCGCCGACACGCCCGTCCCCCGCCAGGACAGCCGGAAGGGCGGAGCGCCGCCGCCGGATCCGGGATCGTCCGTGCGGCGACCCGCGGCGCACAGCGTGGAGCCGAGTCTGGCAGACAGGCTCTCTTTCCACCGTCTCGTCTGGCAGCGGCAGGGCGCCCCTCGTCGAGCAGCTACAGGACGTCCCTCGTCTGGCAGCGGCAGGGCGCCCCTCGTCGAGCAGCTACAGGACGTCCCGTGACCCGTCACTCGTGTGAGGGTCGTGCGCAGTGGTGTGCTTCGGACATTGTGTGTCGGCATGGAGGAGTTACACGCGCCGGTGGTCCCAGCCACCCCTGACACACGCGTCGCCGGTGTCAGCCGTGTCAGACTGGCAGTCGCTCGGTGTCAGCCGTGTCAGAATGTCAGTCGCTCGGTGTCAGCCGTGTCAGACTGTCGTCGCTCGGTGTCGTGTCGCCCCCAGCCGAGGTCACCGGCTGGTGGTTCAGGGCCGCCCTGTCGTGTCTGACCGCGACCCTGCCCCGGCCGGCGGCAGCAGCAGTAACAACGGCGGCAGCGGCGGCGGCGGCAGCAGTAACAGTAACAGCAGCGGCAGCGGCAGCGGCAGCGGCGGCGGCGGCAGCAGTAACAACAGCGGCAGCGGCGTCGGCGGCAGCGGCCGCGGCAGCTGGACGTCAGGTGGCAGGGCTGTATCTCTGGCCAGTGCAGTGCCGGTACTGCTGCCGGTGTGCCCGTCCTTAGGTCGGTCCGCCGTGGTGTGCCCGTCCTGAGGTCGGTCCGGGAGGGTATCGCTCTGAGGTCGGTCCGGGAGGGTATCGCTCCGCCGTGGTCCCGCCCCGCACAGCATATACCACACACACCACACGCCATCACCGCGCCATGCATAATGCATGACCAGGTATTGTTACGCGCGCCCATCTGCTGTTTCGGCAAATGAAGAGTGTGAGGGCGAGCCACCCGGGCGGGCAGAGGGGGGGGGGGGTCGGATGGCCGACTCAGCGGCCCACCATAGCGCGCCTGCCTGCTGCTGCTGCTGCCTCCTGCTGTCCTGCCTGCTGCTGCTGCTGCCTCCTGCTGCTAATGTTCTCCTGCTGTCCTGCCTGCTGCTGCTCCTGTCTCCTGCTGCTAATGTCCTCCTGATATCCTGCCTCCTGCTGTTAATGTCCTCCTGATGTCCTGCCTGCTGCTGCTGATGATGTCCTGCTGTTCTCCCTGCTGCTGCTGCTGCCTCCTGCTGTCCTGCCGCCACCGCTGCTGCTGCCTCATCATCCTGCTGCTGCTGCCTCATCATCCTGCTGCTGCTGCCTCATCATCCTGCTGCTGCTGCCTCATCATCCTGCTGCTGCTGCCTCATCATCCTGCTGCTGCTGCCTCATCATCCTCCTGCTGCTGCCTCATCATCCTGCTGCTGCTGCCTCCTCCTGCTGCGCCCTAGCGTTGTCGTGACTGTTCCTGCAGCTCTGCTGCGGCACATTCCTTCTCCGTGCCGGCCCGCCAGCGGTGTAGTTGTTGCCGTCCTGGCCCGCCAGCGGTGTAGTTGTTGCCGTCCTGGCCCGCCAGCGGTGGAGTCGTTGCCGTCCTGGCCCGCCATCGGTGGAGTCGTTGCCGTCCTGGCCCGCCAGCGGTGGAGTCGTTGCCGTCCTGGCCCGCCAGCGGTGCAGTCGTTGCCGTCCTGGCCTGCCAGCGGTGCAGTTGTTGCCGTCCTGCCCCGCCAGCGGTGTAGTTGTTGCCGTCCTGGCCCGCCAGCGGTGTAGTCGTTGCCGTCCTGGCCCGCCAGCGGTGCAGTCGTTGCCGTCCTGCCCCGCCAGCGGTGCAGTCGTTGCCGTCCTGCCCCGCCAGCGGTGGAGTCGTTGCCGTCCTGCCCCGCCAGCGGTGTAGTCGTTGCCGTCATGGCCCGCCAGCGGTGTAGTTGTTACCGGGGCCGGCAAGGAGCCGCTGTTGGCGTGTTTTTGTTATCGATTCTCTAATTGGCTGGCCCGGTCGCAGCTATTGGAAGGAAGCCTGGTCGGCAATATATCGCAGCGGCCGATTGGTGGTGTGCTGCTCAGGCCAGGCCTGCGTGCTGCGCCGTGTTTACCGGTCCGGGGTGATCAGTGGATCGTCCCCGGTGGTGGCAAGCCAGTCGTCAGCTGTGTGTATGTTTGTTTGTTAGTCAAATTACTTTCATTTGAGTATGTCTTGATATTGTGCCTTTATTGCGGATTTTCGCTGGTTGTGACCGGAAAAACAACGTACAGAGAAATAATATTTGTTTCCGAGTTAAGCGCCTTGTACTGAAGAAGCCAGCCAATAACAAACCATTTATTAATTTAACGAACTACTTTTTAAATGACGAAACTATTGTTATGTATCACAACTAAACAAACAATGTAAAATAATAAGAGTCTTGTAATTGAATGTACAAGCATGAAGCCAATTTCAGGTTTTGATTGCTTAATGACATTTTAGGGTAGTATGACGTCAGTCTTAGTGTTGTACCTACCTAACGCGTGTTTATGACAGCCATTACCTATTCTTAACCTCGACCTCAGGATGGCTGCTTGTCATAGGTTTGTCCTCGTGTCACAACGGTGAAACTTCAACAGGCGAAACTGTCTTAACATGAACAAAGTTGGCAGCACAGACGTGCCACTTACAAACTTATGTTCGAGCTGACAAATTTACTTTGCTAAAGTTTTGCATGGGCCATGAAGCAGCGAGCTAGATAATGGCAAAGAAGCGAGTTAAGGTTATACTTAGCTCTAATGGGAGCAGCATGGTGTGGAACTTCAACGACATGTTCAACGCCACTTCCACGCCACGGTTGAAGTTTAGGAGGTCGGCAGTCGCGGGCTAAGCAACGCACTGTGTAAAATGGTTCTCGGGAAAACACACCGTGCTCGCAATGCGCTTAACATGCGCTGCTGAACTCTTGTGTATCCTTCTGCTAAATTCCTCACTGAACGCATTTGAGAGTCCTCCGACATGGAGTTGCTGGGACAGAAGTTCGCAGTGTGGTGAGGGTGACCGAATGGTGTTTGAACCGTCAGTGTCTTGCTCCTTTTGTCAGCTCTGTGTCCGGACTCCGGTGATATATACGCCTCTGGTGTCTGATGCAACTCCGCGGCACAGCAGGTCCCTGGCCGCGTCTCCAGCTCCATCTGCAACACAGCAGGTCCCCGGCTGCGTCTCCAGCGGGCTGATTCCAGCTCTCTTCGCGCCACAGCAGGTCCCTGGCCGCGTCTCCAGCGGGCTGATTCCAGCTCCCTCCGCGGCACAGAAGGTCCCTGACCGCGTCTCCAGCGGGCTGACTTCAGCTCCCTCCGCGCCACAGCAGGTCCCTGACCGCGTCTCCAGCGGGCTGATTCAGTCTTCCGGGCAGCACGGAGCGATCCGCAGCTGTATGTCTGTCCGTCTGTCTGTCCGATATTATTCCGGTAAGAGGCTTAGTGAGTGCGGCCGGCTCCCCGGGTGGTAGGATCGGTGGAGCGTGGCTGCCCGCTGCGAGCGAGAAGCACGCACAGCACAGCGGCCGCCGCTGCGAGCCCAACTGTTGCTCTGCACCGCCGGGGCAGCACCCTGCATCACATTGTCAGCCGGAATAAAGCCGTGGTAGCGTTAGCGGTCTGCCCAGGTCGGCTGCTGCACGGTCCAGCCTACAGCCGCTCAGCCTCCACTGCCAGGTTTTACAGCACAGCTTGAGTACGGCGCCGCAGACAGCCCCGCCCACTAAGCACCTGAGACTGCGACGATTGACTCTCGTGAGTCGACTCGTGACTCAGACTCAGATTGAAGCGGACTCTGAGTGAGTGTGAAGTGATTCACCGGCCGAGTCGGTCTGACTCGGAGTCAATCGATCGGTTCTCTGCTGCCGGCTCGATCAAATCCACTTACGTTGGCCGATGATCGCCGCCCGGGCTCCGCCCATTCCGCGTTATGCGCGACTCGCGAAGCCGCAGCACCGCCAAAAACCCGACCGAAACGCGGCTCGTTTTATTGTCTGAAACTGATGTCTGGCCTGCCTGGGCTGGAACCCATACAACCCCAGCTGAGCGCGGCCGTCTGGCAGCTCGGAGAGACACGGGCCCGACGCCGGACCGGGCAGCCGGCGACACAAGCTCATTGAGATGCGGTGTGCGGTGCGCGCGCATGCCGCGCCGGGTCATCAGGCCGTTTTTGCCCTGCGGACAATGGATGGCTGAGCGGGCCTCCGTCACGGCCGATCGTGCTGCCCTGTCACCCACCGCCCACAGACGCCCACAGACGCCCACAGACGCCCACGGACGCCCACGGACGCCCACGGACGCCCACGGACGGCCACGGACGGCCACAGACGCCCACAGACGCCCACAGACGCCATCAGACGCCCACAGACGCCCACAGACGCCCACAGACGCCCACAGACTCCCACAGACGCCCACAGACGCCCACAGACGCCCACGGACGCCCACGGACGCCCACGGACGGCCACGGACGGCCACAGACGCCCACAGACGCCCACAGACGCCCACAGACGCCCACAGACGCCCACAGACGCCCACGTGACGTCACATAACTGAGCGGTGTGAAACAGGGACTCACGGCGCTGACAGGAGGGCAGACCACCATACTGTACTCTCATCCGGGTTACGCATGCAGGTGCTGCTGGCCTTCCTTCCCTGCCCCGCTCCTGTGTCTCGTTTCCCGATGTTTTCGGCCGCTTTCTCCGGGCTGTGAGTGCTGTCGGTGGAGCTCCCAGTCGGCTGGTG
>JAXIVJ010015981.1:0-30119 GCA_036785665.1 Chirona hameri
AGGCTAGACTCAGGATAGACTTTCTACGACTTAGCTTTACTCGTGATTCTAAATTCATGGCTCAGCCTTGTTCTGGGTGCAAGTTTACCGCCGATTAGTCAGTAATATTGGTATAATGAAAGCAACTCGCAGATGACGGCGCCGTTATTTAACAAAAGCGAAACGAATTTATTTAAACACTGCTATGGTGAATTTGCTGTAGAATGCTGCAGCATCGACACTGGCGGATCCAGGGGGGGGGGGCGGCAGGGGCTAAAGCCCCCCCCCCCCATTCCAAGCTCGACAGGGGCGGCAATAGAAATTAGTCCCCCCCCAAAATCCGCTGAAACTGGCGATGTAAAATGGGTACTGCCTGCGAGAGAAAAAACAAATATTGCAATTTTTTCTCGCCTCGTTCGTGTTTCCTTTATTTGGTAGCTTTTTGGTAGCAGTAGGGATAGGGAAAGTGGCGCGTCTGACGCTATTTTGGAGTGATTCACAACCAACGAAAGTTATAATTTTACACGCAGTGTCCGCAACCTTTGGTCTCCTGCTGTCTGCTGGAGCGCCTGAGTGAACTTCCTTGTATAGGTACCTATGTTGTGTGGAATACGTCTACTAGTATTAAGTTAAGTAGGGTAATTAGGTTCAGTTTGAGAAAACAAAAATCCCAATGTTCTTTGTGTAGCTATGGATTGATTTCCAGATATGTACCGAGCAGGTATGAAATCAATTATTATTATTATAATTTCTGGTGGTAGCGTAGCCCTATCATTTTTGCAGAAATAATAATGAGACTGTGGTGGATTTCTGAATCCGGAATTTGGGCCATTATGTGCCTGCCACCTATAAGACATGCAAAAAATGCCATATGGAGGCTTATAAATTATGCATAACCTTACCTTACCTAACCAAAGTTGGAATTTACTATAACAGCTGAGGGCCTGTAATAAAGGAAAAGGCATCACATAGAAAATACAAAAGGAGATGCTGACTGACAAGGTTCTTGTAAGCCTAAATGTAATCCTAGCATAGTAAAAATATGTTTTGCAAGGTTTGGTTCCTATAGGAAAGGGACAAAGTGTGGTGCGGCTCTGCATTACCACAGGGCTCAAACATGTACTTGGGGCAGCACAAATGCAGCCTGAAATGGGGGTAGCTTGCTTCTCCGCAGTGAGCATGAGCAGTGATTTGGTTGAATCATACCTCTCTTTATCATACTATAGCTGCTGACCCCAAATCATGCAGCTCGTTATTTTTTTCTTCTCGTTCGTGTTTCCTCTATTTTGAACAATTTTTGGTAGCAGGAGGGAAAGTGGCGCGTGCATATTTGGAAAGTCGAATACAAAATACAGACCCATCATACTTAACCCGCGAGTTATTGGGGGGGCTATTTTTTGCCCCCCCCCCCTCCCGTTATTTTGCCAATAACTCCTAAACGAACACCGGTATAGTCACCAAACTTGCAGTACTTCTCTCACATCAATTTGACACATGTTGGAAAAAGTAAAAATATGAGCCTATGATAGGTCAACCGGGAATGACGTCAGAGGGACGTCATGTTCTTCGGTTTTTGTTGCAAAATAATGGTTTGCGGAAAACGCTGTCAAAGGTACGATATTTGAGATAAACTACATTGTTTTAATCAAATTACTGCCAATAGACCGAGATATCAGAACTTCTATCTCGGATTTTTTGATTTTTTTTTTAATTCAAATTTTTGAGAAATCCAAATACATTTTTTTTTTAACAAAATTTTCAGGAAAAAATCAGAATTATCCAAAAACCGGAAAATATGTGATCGAGACGTATGCGGTGAATTTGTGTACCAAATTTAAAGTCGATATCTTTACAAATGACCGAGTTATGACCTTCAACTGACAAAAAATCGACCACTTCTCACAGCATTACTATGCATAAAAAACGCATTTCCATTTTTGCTTTTTTAATTCTATTTATATGGAACAAAACAATGTTCTAAGGTCATTTTTCGCGTTCTAGACGAAAAACAAACCCATAAACATGTGTTACAACGCCTAATGACTGTAATCTGCAGTTTGACCTCGTGACCTCGGATGATCTTGACCTGACCCAAGGTCATAAAACTGCTTAGAAATGTACTTAGAAGTGTCAGACACACGCATCATACCGATTTATCACGATAGCTTATGCGTTTAATATCGCAATTTTGCGCCGACAATTCCATCCATCGAGACCTTTTGACACGGTCAAACATTTTGTACTTGACCTGACACCTGTGACATCATCAGTGACCCCGAGGTCAACAATATTATGTTTCCCTCTATAAATTGCACAGGGCCATCGAATGCCGTTTGAATTTTTACATTCGGTCCAGCAGTTACGGAGATCAGAGGGGGGGGGGGGAAATAGCCCCCCCCCCCCCCAGTAAGTCGCGTTATGAAATATACCCCAGTAGGCTCGCGGGTTAAGTAGCATAAGTCAGCCAAAACTAAAGATATTGCTTTGAAAATTCGGTGTGGGTATTGTCTATACTTCGTTCTCCAATATATATTCCGGTTTTGGTAGCAGTAGGGATAGAGAAAGTTGCGCGAAAGTAGCAGTTTTTGAACATGTTTGGAAATTTTTGATTTGGTGGATTTTTTTTATCTTTCTCAAATTTTTTTTTCTTCATAAAATCATATAAAATATCAAATCATATGAAAAGGCCGGAATATATTATTGGAGAACAAGTATGGACGATGCCAAAACCAAATGTCAAAGTAATATCTTGAGCGTTGACTGACTTAGGACTCCCTAAGCAGTGGTGTACGCAGAAATTCACCAAGAACCAGGTCATTGCCTTTGAGGGGCGCCACCCGACTCGACAGGGCCGCCACCAATATTGGCGAGAAATTTGCCAGGGGGCGCCTCTCCTTTCGCACTGTGCGGAAGGAGAGTCACTGGCCGGAGGGACACCGTCACTCGCCAAAGAGGGGCAGGTCACTAGTCGGAGGGGGCGCCGTCACTCGCCGGAGGGGCCGTGGTCACTGGCCGGAGGGCCGCTGTCACGGACCGGAGAGGCGCCGTCTATGGCAGGGAGACGCCCTCACTGGCCGGGGGGCGCCGTCACTGGCCACAAAAAAAAATCGTCACTGGCCGGGGGAGCGTCCTCACTGGCCGGAGTGGTGCCGTCACTGGCCAGAGGGGCGTCGTGACTGATCGGAGGGGGCGCCAGCTTTGCATGGGCGGCTCGGATCCAAAGGACCAGGTCATGACCTGCATGACCAGATAGTTGATACTCGGTACGCCGCTGTCCCTAAGCATGATGGGCCTTGACTCTATATTCGACATTTCCCAATATGCGTGGCCGGTTCTGGCGCTATTTGCGATCTGGAGCGATTCCTGCAACCAACGTAAGTTAAAAACGTCGCGTTTTGGCGCCAAAGTTTATAGCGCTGGAATAGCGTGCGTGGAACGCATTTTCGACAGTATTTGAGGAATTGTGACTGGGACTTGGTGTATCGTTGTTTTCCTTTTCCCTGTAAACATGGAGCCAAATAAAATTCCACACTTTGTGAATTTGTAGGTAAAGTTAATATTTTTCATTGTCATGGTTATTTTAAATTACTATAGCTTGGGATGGCTACTTTGGCCTCAGGTCATATCCAGACAAAAGTAATTTCAGGGTACCAATTTTAAATCTGACACCCATTTTTGCACCATGCTTAGGTACTTTATCCCGGTGCATTGTATGGGTGCTAATGAGTAGAGGTCTCATAATTTTTAGCATTTCCAACTAGTCAAGATCAGACTCAGCATGAACTCAGCTACAAAAAAATGTTAGAAAGCGACAGAAGAGGTAAAATTGGGTTTGTCTGGTTTTTTACCACTGGCGAATCCAGAGGAGTGGGGCATTAGGGGCAAATCCCCCCCCCCCCCCCCCCCCCCCCCCCCACACAACACACAGGAGCATGGCGGGAATTCAATACAAGGATGTCCCCCGCCTCGCGTGTTCTCATGCATTGGCTGTAAGAAGTGATAATTAGGAAGAAAAAAATCCCCCCGGTCAATGACTCTCTTTGAGAACCCGACACCACTACCCTCCCCCCCCCCCCCCCCCCCCCCCCGCTCAACGATTTTTCGTGTTGACGACCCGACTCCACCCTCCTCCCCCCCCCCCCCCGGTAGTCAACAACTTTCGCTGCTGAAGCGGAGCGAAATTTTAGCCCCCCCCCCCCCCATTCTCGGACCCTAGATCCGCCCAGTGAGCATCGACATGACCAGAACTCGTGCGAGCGTTGCATTTTACAATTCACATTGGACGCCGTGTCAATGCTGATAGGACGTGTCAATGCTCAAGAACACAGCTCCTCTGATGCTCTTCGCAGAACGTTCGTGATGAAATGCTTGTAAATTTGTCATGTATTTCAGGAGAACAAGAGACTGAAAGTTCACTTCCTATTTCGCCCGAGCTTCCAAGATGGCGCCGAGGCAGAGACTGCCAGCCCAGACCAAGAGGAAATGTCCCTGGATGACGTCAGAGATAAACGACCAATGACAGACGTCAATTTGGCCGGCCGAACTGCATCGCTCCACGGACCCCATCCCGAGAGGAACACAAACTCCGACGTGTATTTCATCGGTGAGAGGAAATGATGCGAAAATAAATGCGCATAGCTGACTGAAAGGGAAGTCTTGAACCAGTGTGATTTAAGCAAAATATAAGACGGATATATTAATGCGTAGCAAATGTATCCTGAGGCCGTATAAATAAGAAATAACATATACTGACCGAATGAGTTGTCGAATTCGCGCAGTGTGCGGTCATATTACCACATGCTGTCTGTGCAGTGCGCACTACAGTGATGTGCTGTTTGCAGTGGCGGTGGTTGGCATCTGCACGGGCACCGTGTGTGTCTCCATCCTCGGCGGCATCTGCTACCGATAGTAAGTACCGTTATCTATCTGGCAATATCCCCAACCACAGTCGAATCCCGAAAGTGCTGCAGTATATGTTACATATCGCAATTTCGCGGGGATTCAGATGAACCCAAGTCAACCGAGTGCCGGTTTTCAGGTTCCGTATCAGACGTGTGGAGTGTATGCGTCTAGGTTGCTGACTTATATGCAATACTATTGATCGATGCTGGCAATGTATGTGTCTCACTGGCGCAGGTAATTCACTATGAAAAATGGCTTGTCATTTACACGACACCGCTGCACACGTTCCTACGCAGCGATGCGCGAAGATTTACTTTTACTGTAACTAGAGTTGCAAAACTTAGAGCCACGGAGCGGGCGCTGGGCCAGAATTCAGGCCCGGCGTATTTTTTGCCGGGCCTGAAAGGACTAGCCTTGCCGTCTTACGGCATGCCTGGATTATGTGGGGCTCAACTGAATTTACATATTTATGTATATTCAGTATACCACATGCGGCGCATACGCCGGGCTTGGTTGCACCCAAGTAAGCCTATATCGTGCTTCTGTGGTGCACCACTTGAGCTATGCCAGCGGCGGTGCCGGGCGTGGTTTTCAATATTTCAGGATTTTTGCAACACTAACTTTAACGTTAAATTAGCTATTGCCTAAATTCTGACAAATGTATTTCACGTAGAAAAAGACTCCGACAATGTTTCCAGAAAACCTATAAATTGAAGGTGACTTTTGAAAATTTGAAGTTAGACATTGATCTAGAAAATAGTTGAGGATGACGGTAATGAGTAAATGCAGAAGAGAAGCTTACAGTCGATTAAAGGTGCACTGTACAAAATATGTATTATTATTATTATTATTATTATTATTATTATTATTATTATTATTATTATTATTATTATTATTATTATTATTATTATTATTATTATTATTATTATTATTATTATTATTATTATTATTATTATCATCATCATCATTATTATTATTATTATTATTATTATTATTATTATTATTATTATTATTATTATAATTATTATTATTATTATTATTATTATTATTATTATTATTATTATTATTATTATTATTATTATTATTATTATCTAGTCTTTACCATCTGTAAAATCCCTGCCCTTGTCTGTAAAATCGCTTTACTACTACCGATGCAAATGGTGGACTGACTGGCTGTGCTGCAGCCTGCAGCGGCGGCGGCGTCGCAGCTCCTCCGAGTCCGGCTACCCGTCCTACGGCGTGACCGGACCTCACTCGGCCCTGAGCCCGGCAGGAGCGGACAGGAAGCTCGCTCAATCGGCACAACTCTACCACTACCAGCACCAGAAACAGCACATGATGGCCATACAGGAGGGGTCAGTTACGGCGACATTTGCGATATGATGGTCCTGGTTCAGGAAGTGTCAAGGAGGGCCATTTCAGGGAGGGGTCAGTCGCGACGACACGACCATTGACCAATGTGGTGGTCCTGTTTTGGCGAGATTTGGTTGTCCTTGGTGTCGCTTGTCGCTTGGTGTTGTGTAGAAGGTGTTTTTTCTTCTCTTCTGTTTGCGTCTCAAGCACAGCCTTTATTCCTGAACCGATGATCAGTCGAAGCCGTATTTCGGACATACTTTTATGTCTGGAGTAAGCCAAGTGTTATTGGCTTGTGAAAATGTTATCAACACATTGATGCCAGTGATAAAAATACCCATTCTCAGACTCCCTTTTCGCTCTCTCACTTGGAGTAGGCATATCGTTCGGCCGTCAATTACACACCAGTTCTCGTTTCCCTGTGAGCAGACACTGGGCTCGTTTGGCTGCGAGCTGACCTTTTAACGGGAGCTCGTTCAGTTCCGAGCTAACCGTTCATCTGAGGCTCGTTTGGCGGTAATCGTTCGGTTGGTGCGTGTTGCAGGACAACGCTGTAATCGTTCGGTTGGTGCGTGTTGCAGGAAGACGCTCGGTCGCTGTAGCTCTCCCTCGGACGAGAACTCGGACGGAGAGAACGACGAGAGTGAACATACGGTATACGAATGTCCTGGACTGGCGCCGGTAAGAAGGTACCGGGGGTAGACGAGAGTGGAGACACGGTGTACGAATGTGCTGGACTGGCGCCGGTAAGAAGGAACCGGGGGTAGACGAGAGTGGAGACACGGTGTACGATTGTCCTGGACTGGCGCCGGTAAGAAGGAACCGGGGGTAGACGAGAGTGGAGACACGGTGTACGAATGTCCTGGACTGGCGCCGGTAAGAAGGAACCGGGGGTAGACGAGAGTGGAGACACGGTGTACGAATGTCCTGGACTGGCGCCGGTAAGAAGGAACCGGGGGTAGTCGAGAGTGGAGACACGGTGTACGAATGTCCTGGGCTGGCGCCGGTAAGAAGGAACCGGGGGTAGACGAGAGTGGAGACACGGTGTACGAATGTCCTGGACTGGCGCCGGTAAGAAGGTACTGGGGGTAGACGAGAGTGGAGACACGGCGTACGAATGTCCCGGACTGGCGCCGGTAAGAAGGTACCGGGGGTAGACGAGAGTGGAGACACGGTGTACGAATATCCTGGACTGGCGCCGGTAAGAAGGAACCGGGGATAGACGAGAGTGGAGACACGGTGTACGAATGTCCTGGACTGGCGCCGGTAAGAAGGTACCGTGGGTAGACGAGAGTGGAGACACGGTGTACGAATATCCTGGACTGGCGCCGGTAAGAAGGAACCGGGGGTAGACGAGAGTGGAGACACGGTGTACGAATGTCCTGGACTGGCGCCGGTAAGAAGGTACCGGGGGTAGACGAGAGTGGAGACACGGTGTACGAATGTCTTGGACTGGCGCCGGTAAGAAGGATCCGGGGGTAGACGAGAGTGGAGACACGGTGTGCGAATGTCCTGGACTGGCGCCGGTAAGAAGGTACCGGGGGTAGACGAGAGTGGAGACACGGTGTACGAATGTCCTGGACTGGCGCCTGTAAGAATGAACCGGGGGTAGACGAGAGTGGAGACACGGTGTACCAATGTCCTGGACTGGCGCCGGTAAGAAGGAACCGGGGGTAGACGAGAGTGGAGACACGGTGTACGAATGTCCTGGACTGGCGCCGGTAAGAAGGAACCGGGGGTAGACGAGAGTGGAGACACGGTGTACGAATGTCCCGGACTGGCGCCGGTAAGAAGGAACCGGGGGTAGACGAGAGTGGAGACACGATGTACGAATGTGCTGGGCTGGTGCCGGTAAGAAGGTACCGGGGGTAGACGATAGTGGAGACACGGTGTACGAATGTCCTGGACTGGCGCTGGTAAGAAGGTACCGGGGGTAGACGAGAGTGGAGACACGGTGTACGAATGTCCTGGACTAGCGCTGGTAAGAAGGTACCGGGGGTAGACGAGAGTGGAGACACGGTGTACGAATGTCCTGGACTGGCGCCGGTAAGAAGGAACCGGGGGTAGACGAGAGTGAACATACGGTATACGAGTGTCCTGGACTGGCGCCGGTAAGAAGGTACCGGGGGTAGACGAGAGTGGAGACACGGTGTACGAATGTCCTGGACTGGCGCCGGAAAGAAGGAACCGGGGGTAGACGAGAGTGGAGACACGGTGTACGAATGTCCTGGACTGGCGCCGGTAAGAAGGAACCGGGGGTAGACGAGAGTGGAGACACGGTGTACGAATGTGCTGGACTGGCGCCGGTAAGAAGGAACCGGGGGGTAGACGAGAGTGGAGACACGGTGTACGATTGTCCTGGACTGGCGCCGGTAAGAAGGAACCGGGGGTAGACGAGAGTGGAGACACGGTGTACGAATGTCCTGGACTGGCGCCGGTAAGAAGGAACCGGGGGTAGACGAGAGTGGAGACACGGTGTACGAATGTCCTGGACTGGCGCCGGTAAGAAGGAACCAGGGGTAGTCGAGAGTGGAGACACGGTGTACGAATGTCCTGGGCTGGCGCCGGTAAGAAGGAACCGGGGGTAGACGAGAGTGGAGACACGGTGTACGAATGTCCTGGACTGGCGCCGGTAAGAAGGTACTGGGGGTAGACGAGAGTGGAGACACGGCGTACGAATGTCCCGGACTGGCGCCGGTAAGAAGGTACCGGGGGTAGACGAGAGTGGAGACACGGTGTACGAATATCCTGGACTGGCGCCGGTAAGAAGGAACCGGGGATAGACGAGAGTGGAGACACGGTGTACGAATGTCCTGGACTGGCGCCGGTAAGAAGGTACCGTGGGTAGACGAGAGTGGAGACACGGTGTACGAATATCCTGGACTGGCGCCGGTAAGAAGGAACCGGGGGTAGACGAGAGTGGAGACACGGTGTACGAATGTCCTGGACTGGCGCCGGTAAGAAGGTACCGGGGGTAGACGAGAGTGGAGACACGGTGTACGAATGTCTTGGACTGGCGCCGGTAAGAAGGATCCGGGGGTAGACGAGAGTGGAGACACGGTGTGCGAATGTCCTGGACTGGCGCCGGTAAGAAGGTACCGGGGGTAGACGAGAGTGGAGACACGGTGTACGAATGTCCTGGACTGGCGCCTGTAAGAATGAACCGGGGGTAGACGAGAGTGGAGACACGGTGTACCAATGTCCTGGACTGGCGCCGGTAAGAAGGAACCGGGGGTAGACGAGAGTGGAGACACGGTGTACGAATGTCCTGGACTGGCGCCGGTAAGAAGGAACCGGGGGTAGACGAGAGTGGAGACACGGTGTACGAATGTCCTGGACTGGCGCCGGTAAGAAGGAACCGGGGGTAGACGAGAGTGGAGACACGATGTACGAATGTGCTGGGCTGGTGCCGGTAAGAAGGTACCGGGGGTAGACGATAGTGGAGACACGGTGTACGAATGTCCTGGACTGGCGCTGGTAAGAAGGTACCGGGGGTAGACGAGAGTGGAGACACGGTGTACGAATGTCCTGGACTAGCGCTGGTAAGAAGGTACCGGGGGTAGACGAGAGTGGAGACACGGTGTACGAATGTCCTGGACTGGCGCCGGTAAGAAGGAACCGGGGGTAGACGAGAGTGAACATACGGTATACGAGTGTCCTGGACTGGCGCCGGTAAGAAGGTACCGGGGGTAGACGAGAGTGGAGACACGGTGTACGAATGTCCTGGACTGGCGCCGGAAAGAAGGAGCC
Organism: Chirona hameri; assembly: GCA_036785665.1. Taxonomy (NCBI): domain Eukaryota; kingdom Metazoa; phylum Arthropoda; class Thecostraca; order Balanomorpha; family Balanidae; genus Chirona; species Chirona hameri. The sequence continues at coordinate 9,985 of JAXIVJ010015981.1, forward strand.
GGGGGTAGACGAGAGTGGAGACACGGTGTACGAATGTCCTGGACTGGCGCCGGTAAGAAGGAACCGGGGGTAGACGAGAGTGGAGACACGGTGTACGAATGTCCTGGACTGGCGCCGGTAAGAAGGTACCGGGGGTAGACGAGAGTGGAGACACGGTGTACGAATGTCCTGGACTGGCGCCGGTAAGAAGGTACCGGGGGTAGACGAGAGTGGAGACACGGTGTACGAATGTCCTGGACTGGCGCCGGTAAGAAGGAACCGGGGGTAGACGAGAGTGGAGACACGGTGTACGAATGTCCTGGACTGGCGCCGGTAAGAAGGAACCGGGGGTAGACGAGAGTGGAGACACGATGTACGAATGTGCTGGGCTGGTGCCGGTAAGAAGGTACCGGGGGTAGACGATAGTGGAGACACGGTGTACGAATGTCCTGGACTGGCGCTGGTAAGAAGGTACCGGGGGTAGACGAGAGTGGAGACACGGTGTACGAATGTCCTGGACTAGCGCTGGTAAGAAGGTACCGGGGGTAGACGAGAGTGGAGACACGGTGTACGAATGTCCTGGACTGGCGCCGGTAAGAAGGAACCGGGGGTAGACGAGAGTGAACATACGGTATACGAGTGTCCTGGACTGGCGCCGGTAAGAAGGTACCGGGGGTAGACGAGAGTGGAGACACGGTGTACGAATGTCCTGGACTAGCGCCGGTAAGAAGGTACCGGGGGTAGACGAGAGTGGAGACACGGTGTACGAATGTCCTGGACTGGCGCCGGTAAGAAGGAACCGGGGGTAGACGAGAGTGGAGACACGGTGTACGAATGTCCTGGACTAGCGCCGGTAAGAAGGTACCGGGGGTAGAAGAGAGTGGAGACACGGTGTACGAATGTCCTGGACTGGCGACGGTAAGAAGGAACCGGGGGTAGACTAGAGTGGAGACACGGTGTACGAATGTCCTGGACTGACGCCGGTAAGAAGGTACCGGTGGTAGACGAGAGTGGAGACACGGTGTACGAATGTCCTGGACCGGCGCTGGTAAGAAGGTACCGGGATAGACGAGAGTGGAGACACGGTGTACGAATGTCCTGGACTGGCGCCGGTAAGAAGGTACCGGGGTTAGACGAGAGTGGATACACGGTGTACGAATGTCCTGGACTGGCGCCGGTAAGAAGGTACCGGGGGTAGACGAGAGTGGAGACACGGTGTACGAATGTCCTGGACTGGCGCCGGTAAGAAGGAACCGGGGGTAGACGAGAGTGGAGACACGGTTTACGAATGTCCTGGACTGGCGCTGGTAAGAAGGTACCGGGGGTAAACAAGAGTGGAGACACGGTGTACGAATGTCCTGGACTGGCGCCGGTAAGAAGGAACCGAGGGTAGACGAGAGTGGAGACACGGTGTACGAATGTCCTGGACTGTCGCCTGTAAGAAGGTACCGGGGTAGACGAGAGTGGAGACACGGCGTACGAATGTCCTGGACTGGCGCCGGTAAGAAGGTACCGGGGGTAGACGAGAGTGGAGACACGGTGTACGAATATCCTGGACTGGCGCCGGTAAGAAGGAACCGGGGGTGGACGAGAGTGGAGACACGGTGTACGAATGTCCTGGACTGGCGCCGGTAAGAAGGTACCGGGGGTAGACGAGAGTGGAGACACGGTGTACTAATGTCCTGGACTGGCGCCGGTAAGAAGGAACCGGGGGTAGACGAGAGTGGAGACACGGTGTACGAATGTCCTGGACTGGCGCCGGTAAGAAGGAACCGGGGGTTAGACGAAAGTGGAGACACGGTGTACGAATGTCTTGGACTGGCGCCGGTAAGAAGGAACCGGGGGGTAGACGAGAGCGGAGACACGGTGTGCGAATGTCCTGGACTGGCGCCGGTAAGAAGGTACCGGGGGTAGACGGGAGTGGAGACACGGTGTACGAATGTCCTGGACTGGCGCCGGTAAGAATGAACCGGGGGTAGACGAGAGTGGAGACACGGTGTACCAATGTCCTGGACTGGTGCCGGTAAGAAGGAACCGGGGGTAGACGAGAGTGGAGACACGGTGTACGAATGTCCTGGACTGCCGCCGGTAAGAAGGTACCGGGGTAGACGAGAGTGGAGACACGGTGCACGAATGCCCTGGACTGGCGCCGGTAAGAAGGAACCGGGGGTAGACGAGAGTGGAGACACGGTGTACGAATGTCCTGGACTGGCGCCGGTAAGAAGGTACCGGGGGTAGACGAGAGTGGAGACACGGTGTACGAATGTCTTGGACTGGCGCCGGTAAGAAGGTACCGGGGGTAGACGAGAGTGGAGACACGGTGTACGAATGTCCTGGACTGGCGCCGGTAAGAAGGTACCGGGGGTAGACGAGAGTGGAGACACGGTGTACGAATGTCCTGGACTGGCGCCGGTAAGAAGGTACCGGGGGTAGACGAGAGTGGAGACACAGTGTACGAATGTCCTTGACTGGTGCCGGTAAGAAGGAACCGGGGGTAGACGAGAGTGGAGACACGGTGTACGAATGTCCTGGACTGGCGCCGGTAAGAAGGTACCGGGGTTAGACGAGAGTGGATACACGGTGTACGAATGTCCTGGACTGGCGCCGGTAAGAAGGTACCGGGGGTAGACGAGAGTGGAGACACGGTGTACGAATGTCCTGGACTGGCGCCGGTAAGAAGGTACCGGGGGTAGACGAGAGTGGGGACACAGTGTACGAATGTCCTGGACTGGTGCCGGTAAGAAGGAACCGGGGGTAGACGAGAGTGGAGACACGGTGTACGAATGTCCTGGACTGGCGCCGGTAAGAAGGTACCGGGGGTAGACGAGAGTGGAGACACGGTGTACGAATGTCCTGGACTGGCGCCGGTAAGAAGGAGCCGGGGGTAGACGAGAGTGGAGACACGGTGTACGAATGTCCTGGACTGGCGCCGGTAAGAAGGTACCGGGGGTAGACGAGAGTGGAGACACGGTGTACGAATGTCCTGGACTGGCTCCGGTAAGAAGGAACCGGGGGTAGACGAGAGTGGAGACACGGTGTACGAATGTCCTGGACTGGCGCCGGTAAGAAGGAACCGGGGGTAGACGAGAGTGGAGACACGATGTACGAATGTGCTGGGCTGGTGCCGGTAAGAAGGTACCGGGGTAGACGAGAGTGGAGACACGGCTCGAATGTCCTGGACTGGCGCCGGTAAGAAGGAACCGGGGGTAGACGAGAGTGGAGACACGGTGTGCGAATGTCCTGGACTGGCGCCGGTAAGAAGGAACCGGGTGTAGACGAGAGTGGAGACACGGTGTACGAATGTCCTGAACTGGCGCCGGTAAGAAGGAACCGGGGGTAGACGAGAGTGGAGACACGGTGTACGAATGTGCTGGACTGGCGCCGGTAAGAAGGAATCGGGGGTAGACGAGAGTGGAGACACGGTGTACGATTGTCCTGGACTGGCGCCGGTAAGAAGGAACCGGGGGTAGACGAGAGTGGAGACACGGTGTACGAATGTCCTGGACTGGCGCCGGTAAGAAGGAACCGGGGGTAGACGAGAGTGGAGACACGGTGTACGAATGTCCTGGACTGGCGCCGGTAAGCATGCTTCATGGCGGAATGGTAATATATGTAAGTGGCGCTGGTGAGAACATTACAATCATTCTACATCATATGTTAAGGCACATAAGTGGCGCCGGTGGAACCTTACAAACCCTCTGGATCGTGCCTAAATGTAAACGACTGGAGAGTTCAACAATTGTAGTGACGTTGTGTACAGTGAATTTTATGACCAGTGAGGTGCTATAGACAGCATATTTTTCCACTAAAACATAACAAATAGCTTGTTTGGTATCCACATACTTAGGGAAAGTTAATTCATCCGGTGGATATTTGTTATGCTATATTGCAATTTTGTATCGTATCGAAATACAATTTGTATGTCTGTTGTTTAGGGACACACTTTATTTATCGAGCTGATAAATTAGTATATCTTCCGAAAGCATCTGCCCAGTTATATGTATGACTTAAATTTGAGACTGTGTCGCTTTATTTTTCTCGGTGCTTTTGTAACGCTTAGGTGCCAAAGACATTGATGGCCTTTTTTAATGGTTTGAAAATATTCTCGGGATGCTCAAATAAACCACCAAATGTAATTTCCTTACATGAAATTGAGTTAGTCAAGCTGTTAGCTTAGTTCTAATTGAATTAAATCCGTAGGTTAGGGCCAAAATGGGGTATTCCTGGTAGTATTTATCAAAATATATTTTAAGTGACAGCGTTTCAGATTGGGGAAGTGGGAACAATATGTAATGCATCGTCGTCAATGAGCGTCGTCACAAAATTTGGAGTGGGGCTGGCCCCGCTTTCATAGGGCTAATGTTAAAATAGTGCTAATCTGGGGGAAGGGGTGGAACGATCCTGGGGGCGGCCCCCACCCCCGCCGGGGGAGACGCCCCTGTTAAATTTGTTTATTAGTTATAAAACAACCACAGGCCGAAGCCCACTTACGGCTGTAGTCAAAGCACACAACACACGCATCCTCATACATTCACACATTCATACCTAAGACATGATGACAATGACAATAAATAAGTGAATCTCGCTACCCTACGCAAAAGTAGGGCAAGGGACTAAAAAGTCAGCACCGCTGCCCCGCCAATGGGAATCAATAACTGCCTTCACTGCATGCAAACTTGAAAGCTTGCGACTTAAAAGTAGTTGAACAAAAGAAATCGGTCTCTGGCATTTCCTGGATAAATCTGTTACAGGTCGCTGGTAGCCGCGATAAAAAGCTGTTCCGTACCGAATTCACCCTACCACCCGGCACACGAAACAATCCAGTGTGTCTCGTGCGTCGAGTGGGAACAGACAAGTGAAACATTGACACTAGATGTCCACAGTCAAAGCGGCCACGAAGTACCGAATGCAAAAATCTTATGTCGGCTTGGATGAAACGAGCTTTGATGGACTGACATTTAAAATGTTTCAGCAGCGAAGAATAGTCCAAGGCGGGACAACGGCGCTGGTTTGTACATCCTAATCACATAAGAAACCTGTGTTGCAGACGCTCGAGGCGTTTTAAGTGGGTTGCTGCGGCTCCAGACCAGATAATACTACCATATTCAATCACGGACCTCACATGGGCGTTATACGCTGACAAAATTGCGGGGTGATTAAAATCTAGGCGGCGAGAGCATGGAGACATTTGTACATTGCGCATGAGCAAACCGAGCATGCGGTTGGCCTTGCATACGGTTGAATCTACATGGTCGGCGAATGTCAGCTTAGCATCTAATATGACACCGAGGTCGCGCATCTGTTCGCATCTCTCCAGTTGATGCCCATCTAATACATAGGTACAGCGAATGGGGGCCGTGCGAAGAGTGAATGAGATAGTCTTGCATTTAGCTGGATTGAGCTTCAAGTGCCAGATTTTAGACCATGCGCTAAGACGGTCCAGGTCGGCCTGAAGGGAAACGGTATCTTCACGATTTTGAATGCGATGAAAATTTTTGACATCAGCATAAGCCAAACAGCCTGTTTTGATATTGTTTGGAAGGTCAGCGACATAACAGGCGAACAGTATCGGACCGAGAATGCTGCCTTCCGGCACACCTGACAAAACTGGTGTCCAGTCGGAATGCTTCCCATCGAGAATGACTCGCTGGGAGCGCTGACACAGATAGGACTCGATCCAGCTATATGCAAGATCTGTGATGTTAAATGAATGGCGAAGTTTGTATAAAAGTAGCCTGTGGTTGACACTGGTAAAAGCGGACGAATAATCCGTGTATATCGTGTCCGTCTGCGATCCCTTGGCCTGTGAGGACCAGCAGTGTTCCAGAAAGCATGCTAGATTAGTTATGCAAGAACGTTTTGGGAGAAATCCGTGTTGTGAGACAGGCAGTGCGGGAAGACATGTCTGAAGAAAGCTCTCACACACTACCTTCTCCAAACCTTTAGAGCAAATTGCCAAAAGGGAAACGGGTCGGTAATTTTCTGGAAGCTTTCTAGACCCCTTTTTTAACACAGGTATTACGTTGGCCCGCTTCCACTCGGAAGGGAACACCCCGGACCGCACTGACAGACGACATATAATTTCCAGAGGGATCGCAAACTCGTCGGCACACTCACGTAAAATGCGAGCGCTTAAACCGTCAGGTCCACAAGCCTTGTGCGCACTGAGCTCCCGCAAAAGCAGTGCCACACGGCCGGGCGGTACATGGAAGGCTGATAGCCCGGCACAGTTTAGCACTGGTGGCTCCGGTGTGTCGTTAATATGGGGATCGCTAAATTTCTTCGAAAAACATGCGTTAAAACAGTTCGCTCGAGCAATGACATCCTTGTATATACAGCCATCGTACTCAAGAACGGGTGACACTTTCCCACTCGATTTAAGTGATTTAACAAACGACCAATATCGCTTTGGGTTGTCTTTGAATTCGCGGATCAGTCCAGTCAGATAATCGCGGTAATTACGGTCAGCCAGACGCTTGAAGTCGGCCCTAACTCTAGCGTGTAAAGCAGTGTTTTCGGCGGAAGGATTATTATTTTGCTCGTATGACAGTATTATAGTCCTTCAAACACATTCAGGGCCGTGTTTCGTTCGAACAAATTCATGGTGACGATCGATTGTGATAATACAAGGCCACAAGTGTCCGCATGCACCGCACTGTCTCACGGTACCTAACAGGGTACACCGTTCAGTGTGCATGCGTCCTTATAACCGACCGACTATCAGATACTTTTATGGCTGCTCTTTCTGGCGTTGCAACCACGAACCAATAACATAAAGGAAATGTTGTCATTTAATGATGCCCCCGCCGGGCGGGGGGGGCGTTTAGACGCTCCCCTAAGGTTTTTCGAGGATAGCGAAAAAACGGCGGCGCGCAGCACCATTGTTTTTGGCACAGATGTTGGGACATCAATTACACATAAAGTGTCAATTTTTTTTTACCTCGGCTCAGCTCAGGTCAGGTCACCAGGCCAGGTCACGTAACCCAACCTACAAAAATGTTTCCGGTCGTACCAAAACCACGGTTTTGGACCGATCGATTTTGTACTAGCAGGATTTCATAAGGGCAATGGTACCTACAATTCGTGTATCTAAGATTTTGTATATCGGTGACCTAAGGTCGGGTCAATTTCGTGACCTCCCCATTATAAGCCAATGGGGAAATAATCAAATGCTTCCTATTTTGAGGATACGAATTATATCAATCAGCCCAATTACTTCTGGATCATGTTATCATAGGATATTCTTGAAGTTCCAGGTGCAATTTTGTTCAGTGACCCCTACAGGGTCAGATGAGGTCACCCGAGGTCACCAACACCTTTTTTGTCATTAACTCTCGACAAAATCAAGATAGAGAAGTGAAACTGGCACCAATGTGTTCGTCTCGTCGAGGCACGTCTCCCAATGTGCAACATGACCTAATTGGGGTACCACTTGACCTTGACCTGAGGTCAAATTTCTAAGTTGACCTAACCTGGTCGTCATGCACATGATGTGAAGCGCCTTAATGAGGCAAACACGATGGTGTCAAGATTATTTCCCTATCTTGTTAAGTAAAAATATATTTGTGAAACTATTTTGCTAAAAAGGAGCCTTTTTGACATTTTATTATAGTTGGAGCCTAAAATATTCACCTGAGCTAAAATCTGAGGACACCATGTCGATTGCATTTTTCAAGAGTTTCCATTGCCTTTTCCGTTTGTTCCTAGCTATCATAGTTCCTTTGCTGTCTGGGGAATTTGGGGAATTTCTGGAGCGAAGTCCTAAAACTTGAAAATCTGACCCTTGATGACCTCTGGTGACCTCAATACTGACCTGAGGAAAAACAAAACCTGAAATAGTTTCAAAATGCATTTTGATGAGCTTTCGAACAGTGTTTTCGGTTTTTGTCTACGTCCCATAGGAACCGAGTTAGAGGGGGCGTCGAAACGCACCCCCCGCACGGCGAAGGTGGCGTTGCTTTGAGCACCGCTTCTTCATAAACGGAGTGGGATAATCTTCGAACTTCGTGTTTGTTTCTTTCACCTACCCAGAGATAGACTCATGTCACTGAACGTTGTCTTCTTCGCCTGGCTAGACACTACCGTTCTGTTCTTTTCAGAGCGGTGAAATGGAGGTGAAAAATCCCCTCTTCAGCGACCACCCGACACCCTGCCAGAGTATGGAGGACAACGGGGACCAGTGATAGTCTCAGTCCCATCAACTTACCCTGAGACCTGTTCACGGGGTCTGCGGCCGCCGCGGCTCCCGCGGCCAAAAGGGCGGAGCTTAATCGTCAGCCAATCACGAAAGAGCAGATCCGGGAGGAGAGACTCTACTCTCTGCGGCTTCTGCGGTTGCTCGGGAGCAGCCGCAAAATAATTTCGACATAAATGGCGCGCGTCCGACAAAGGTTGCACATTGTTTTGTTGATATCGCAGCTCACTGGCGTTTGTTTGACCAAAAACGACAACTCGTAGTGACTCGTAGATATTCATGCAGTTGAGTGGTTTTGGAAAACATTGGGTTTCCATGAAATTGCCTATTCGTTGCGAACGCTACACGCGCCATTTATCGGACGCCATCAGCGGCCGCAAAGGTGTTCAATATTGTTCAAATTAAGCTCCGCTTCTTGGCCGCGGGAGCCGCGGCGGTCGCAGACCCCGTGAGCAGGCCTCTGTCCTCAGTCAAGGTTAGCGGTACTATCAGTTCCAGCTGTGACCACCAGGATGCGCTAGTGGAGTTTACAGTTTGTGCCGTGCCTCCCAGGTGGCGCTACTGGTGGTCGGAGGTCGAGCAGTATCCGCCAGGTACCGCTCATTTCTAACAAGTTTCAGCCGTGTTCGGCAGCGTCGCTGATGGCGATCAAAGTTCGAGCCATGCCCGCTAGACGTCGCTAGTGGTGATCATAGTTCGAGCTTTGTCCGTTGGTGTCGCGAGTGGCGGCTATAGTTCGACCAGTGTCCGCTAGGAGTCGCTAGTGGTGTCACAGTTCGAGCTGTCTCCGCTAGGTGTCCTTGTCAGTGGCGCAGTTCGCGCCGCGTCCGCTAGTAATATCAGTTCCAAATTTCCCCTATAGGTGTCGCTAGTAACAGCCACAGATTTCTTAGGTGTCGCTAACGACTCGGCGCAAAAACTGTGCTCTAAAAAGGGTCGGTTTCAGGTGAGGATAACTCGCCTGGAAAATTAGCGTCAGTGGCTGGATAGTGAATAAGCCTGTTGTATGCTTATAAATGTTACAAAATATCCAATCGATGCACATCTGCTACGATCATGCCAAACTAAGCTGGTACTGTTATTGGTACTGGTACTGGTACTGGTAAACTAAGCTTCCCTCTTCTTACATTTTTCTTTCTGTTTTAAATCGTATTGCATGTTTAGTGTTCACTGCAACATGTGCTTCCCTTGCCGTTTATTGAAAACGTTTTATCCTGATTGATACGCTGTCTGTGCAATTTTGTAAACACGGGGTATTACGGACTATTTATTTTGTGATCAGAAAGAGAATAGAGGGAACGCGCAGTTTGTTGTTGTTGCTTCTTATTTGTATCCTGTTGTTTTGACATGACTTCCAGAATTTCTGACTGTTTCTCGTCAGTTTTCATTTGTGCTCGTTTGAGCTTCTTCTGGTGTATGTATAGCCTCTATTCATCGTATAGTGAAATCACGGTAACGCTTGGTGTGCCAACTACATACATACAAACGCTTTATTCCGAGAGCATATATCGAGGTAAGTGTATGGCTGTGTGTACTTAAATATACTTGTATCCGGTCCAGAAGAGGGCGAATGTCGATCGGATGCCGTCATCGCGTAATACCTCCGAGGCTGTGAGCTGAGCCAGGTGGCTCCGGTAAAGAACTGCAGTCCTAAACACGCCGGAAAACACACGTAGCGCTAAAATAGTTTGAAACACACAGCATACAAGAAGTGCAGATCGCCGACAAATCGCGCATTGATGACGACACAGGCACAACTGGCATGTGTTTGGCATATCAAAGAACGCTGTCGAGTGATTGATGCTCGTCGTATTTTGATGAGTGCTCGGAAAGATTATACCTGGGTATTTGAGGATTGGCCGGTTCCAAGGCCAAACGAGCGAGCACCTATAACTTACGGCGACATGGGAACAGATGGAAACCAAAGTCTGGATTTAAATATATTTTCCTAGAATCGTGTTTCTTTTTTATAAAGCAAGGGTAGAGCTTTTTATAAAAAGTTAGCGGGGCAAAATGTCAGCTGTTTGATGTGGCGGATTTTGCTCCGGGGCGCCGCCAGCGAGAAGTTGTTGAGCGAGCGGACGGGGGAGAAGGGGGGGGGGGGGCGTCGGCGAAAAGTTATTGAGCGGGGGAGGGGCGAGCCAAAAGTTGTTGAGCGGGGGGCAAGCGAACAATTGTTGAGCGGAGGGGTGGGGACGTCAGCGAGAACAGTTGCTGACGAAAGGTTGCTTCAGGTCTGACACAAGTTGGTGGGGCAAAACACAAAGTTGGTGGGGCCAGACTCAAAGTTGGTGGGGCAGTGTCCCCACCATTTGAATAGGAACTCCACCCGTGCTATTTAGTGCCAACCACCTTGCAAGGCAAGGGGGGGGAGATCTTTTATCATGAAGTTTTACCTCTGTGACTTCGCCGATAAATAGCTCATCTCGTCGGTGATCATGTCAAATAAACTAGCATGTCTCTGTAAGCGATAAATGTTGTATTCATATTCATCAAATTGCGATGTACCTATTATACACATCAAGCAAAACACACTCCAGCACCACAAGTAAAAGGTAAAGCATTTGAAATGCATTAAATTACCTTTCAGCGTCTTGGAAAATCGTACAATTGAAAACGATTACCATTGTTCAATAACCCGCCCTTGACTGGGGTCTCAGCCGAACGCCATTGAGAGGGGGCGTTGAACACCCCCTGGTTATCTTCCGAACCAATGATGGCAGCGAGACGTGCAAGGCGGTATTCGAAAGCTCTCAATTATATGCATCTAATACGTACTTGAAAATTTCCAATTAAGGTCACATGTCAGGTCACGGTCAGGTCAAATGTCAAAATAGAGGTATTTGAGTGAATGGGCCATACTTTCCATCCAAAGCCTTCGATTGCGACCATGATCATCCAAAGTGCTCTAAAACACATCCCGCATAAGCTTAAGTGAGATTGTTGGCAAAGGTCAAGGTCAAGGTCAAGTCACAAAAGGTCACTATGCGCAAAATATCTACGAAAGTTATGGAACATATGTTCTATGGGTTGTTTTACACGTAGCATTCGATCGTGATAGTCATTGTGCCACCTGACTTTTAAAAACAAAAAATGTGTTAAAATTTTAAAAACTAAATTGTTTATTTTATTTTGGGAGTAAAAAACAATATTTTAACAAATCCGAGATAGCCATTTTGTAGCCCTTGTTATTTGCTATCTTTTGACTTTTGTATTGCGTTTTACTCAAAATATGGCATTTGTACAGTCTGTTAAATTTTAGCAGATTTTTCGTCAAACTCGTGTAGTGACGTCACTAAATTTGCTTTATCTCGAACACAAATGTCGATGAAATTGCTTCATTTTCCACAGAAAACTAAACATTGATGTAGGAGGAGGTACCCGAAGTTTCAAATTGATAGCGCTATTGTTTTTTGAGCTATTACAAAGTTCGTCAGGGAGGGCGTTAAACCCCGACAATGGCGGTTTAATCGAAGACCAGACCACCTTTCGTCGATAAAGCTGCACCTCTACCCCAATGCACTGAGCTCTGCCGCGATGGTGTCACGAACCCAGCCAGCGAACATGGCCACATTAGTATAGGTCGCCACCTGGTCACAGTCGTTGAACTGCCGCGCCCAGGGCCGGATCCCAGCCAACACCCAGCGCGAGCGGTCTTGGCGCAGCCGACAGGCCAGTACCGAACCTCCGTCCGCCCAGCACCCCGTCTCGGCCGTGCCGCAGGCGAAGCTCTCGTGCAGCGTGTGCAGCGCCCCCAGGCGCCCCAGCTGGCGCAAGCGCGTCTGGCATGCGCTTCGCGTCAGGAACTTGACGCGCTCTCTTAGCGGGATCGGTGTGTTGTTCGAAGTTGTGTCCACCCAGCCGTGGAGGACGCACTCAGTGTTCTCCCAGTCAGCGGCCAGTCCGGTGGGGCCCTCCAGCGCGTCGTTCCACTGTGGCAGACATATGACGTTCACCTCCTCTGTCAGCCTCACTGGCCGCTCCAGAATCAGCAGCCCCACGTCGTTGATGACGGCAGCGCCCTCGCGGCGGTACTCGGGGTGGTAGATGGCGCGGCGGATCTCCACATCCAGCGGCGGCCGGCCAGAGTCGGTCTCCTGGTTGATGTCGTACTCAGCAAGACGGATCGTCATCCTCTGGTCCGCGCCAGTCGCCCCTTCGTGGCACGCAGCCGACACGAGTACCGCTTGCTGGTGTACCAACACGCCCCCGCAGAGCGGCAGCGGAGAGTCGAGACGCGAGGGCGGTGCGCCGCGCACCGGCGCCAGCCAAGGGAACTCGCCCTGCCAGGCGAGCTCGGTGTTATTGAGCCTCCTGGTGTATTCCGGGTACTGTTCTGTAGGAGGAGCGTCGTCGCGGAGGCAGACGCCGCGTGCGTGACGCACGCCGCAGCTCAGCGGGTCCGGAGGGACGATGACGGTGGTGAGGAGGTTGGAGAGAGTCATCAGCATCTGCAGCTCGGAGGCACCCAGCAGAGAGGAGGACATGGCGACAGACAATGGGCGGCTGCGGAACACGTGGTACAGTGTCAGAGGCAAGTCAGAGCATATGCTATGCCAGTTTCGGCATGGGCATACGTCATGCGGTCAGAATATTATAATAAGTTATACTTACATTAAACATATATGCTTGGATCATTCTAGCCGGTAAACCGTAGACGGTAAACGCATCCGTGCTTCGATTTTAATCACTGGTGTTTTGATCGGTAACGAAGCGTGCCATATCATGCAACCCCCTGATTCCATTTGCCCTAAGTATGTTAATGCTTAATTGCACAGAATCAATCAATTCATGCACAGAATCAATGTTCATATGGAACAACGTCCAAAATTATCTCCTAAACAAAACATGACTTTGTTTCGCGTCACATCAAGTCAAAATTGCTGAATTGCTGCATAGATTATAAAATATGATGTGAGCAAGCCCCGATGCTTCGTCTGCTTTGTACGTATATTAACCCGCGCACAGCAGGGGGTTGATTTCCGCACCCCCCTCAGGTTTTTCTCAGATAGCGAAAACACGGCGGCGCGCAGCTCCGCCGGGTTTTGGCACACCTGTTAGAACATCTAATGCGCACACTTATATTTTTTTTTTACCTCGGATCAGCTCAGGTCAGGTCACCAAACCAGGTCAAGTGACCAGACCAGGTCAAGTGACCGCATCTCCAAAAACGTTTGCAGTTGTGCCAAAGCCAGAGTTTCTCACCGATCAGTTTGAAACTTACAGAGTGTCATGAGGGCATACGTACTTAAAATTCGTATATCTCGGAATTTTGATATCGGGGACCTAAGGTCAGGTCAATTTCGTGACCTCCCCATAATAAGTAAATGGGGAAATATTAAAATGCTTCCTATTTCAAGGATATGCATGCTATTAGTCCAATTACTTCTGGATGATGTTATTATAGGATGTTCTTGATGATCCAAGTGTAAGTTTTGTTCAGTGACCCCTATGGGGTCATTTGAGGTCATCCGAGTTCACCATCACTTGTTTGTCAATAACTCGCGACATAATGAAGATCGAGAAGTAAAACCGACATAAATGTGTTTGTCTCGTCGAAACACTTATCCTTATATGCAACATGACCTACTTGGGTCTTAACCTCAGGTCAAGGTCACGTGACCTGTGATCACAATTTTAAGTTGAACTAACAAGATCACCATTTAAATTAATCGATGCGCCTTGACGAGATAAACACAATGTCTTAAACAGTTTTCCGTTAGCTTTGTTCGGTTAAAAGTTATTAGCGATAAACAGTTTTACAAAAACAGCATTTTTCCCCTTTTTTACCTCCGGAGCCTCAAATATTGACATAAGATCAAATTTGAGGACATTTTGTATATTGCAAATTGCAATAGCTGGCGATCGTTTTTTGCCGTTTGTTTCTAGCTAGCATAGGTCCCGAGATATATGGGAATTTCTGGAGCGAAGTCCTAAAACAGGAAAAACTGAAAAATGTGATCTTTGTTGACCTCTGGTGACTTCAATTTTGACCTGACCAAAAACAATACTGACATACTTTCCATAGAACTTTTATCAAGCTATGAAACGACGTTTTCCGCTTGCCGCTACGTAGCGTAGTTTTCGAGATCTCACGGGGGCGGAAATCAACCCCCCTGCAGTTCGTGTTCGGCGCAAACCCCCTGTAGTGCGCGGGTTAACACCATTTAACACAACGCATGTAATTTTGGACTGAAAACGAGCGATGCGAATATAAGTACCTATCAAACATGGCTGGGCATACCTACCGATTAAAACAACGTGAATCACGAACTGGTGCACCGTGCACACTTGGGAACATAAAACCATTTAATTATCGGTAATCGAACACTGGTGAAGATGATGTGAAACACGATAACTGGCGTTACTCGATGCAAATGTCATCGGATCCGGCAGTATGGCTCTCAACATAGCTTTTACAAATTTAGTCCAGCCTTTCGTCCGCGAAATTTATCTACGGCTCAGTCACAGTTTTCCCTTTCATTTAGCTTACACGATACTTGGAGGAAGAACAGTAATCTGGAGGTGGAGGTTGCCATGGTAATATACCACAATGCTTCTGCCGAATTCATTGATAAATTGGTGGCCAACACCAGGCATTGATAAATCGGTGCGATCGGTGCGAAATAGCCCTTGAAGTTCTTGCGCCTCAATAATTAGTGCGCCCGAAAACCAAAGTCGAATTAGTGTGGCGCATATCAATTTCACGCAGACAGTCTAGGATGAAAGTTTCTATAATTAAAAAACGAAAGTGAGAAACTGATTAAACGACATGCTACTCACCGTTGGCCCTTGTTCACTGTTCTCGCCTTTCGCTATTCGACACTGCAGACGGCGGCACGCTGCGGGACACTCTGAGAGCACCTGCTTAAGCTGACAGGGCCGAATCCGGACCGGTCTCTACAGTCCCTCCAACTCAGAACTGGTCTCCGTGGTCCTCAAACCAGCCGCTGTCGTCGGCACGCGCCTCATCTCTGTGGTCCTCAAACCAGCCACTGCCACCGGGCTCCCACTCTCTTGCCGTTCCTAGGTCGACGAGATGTTCTCTGGCATTCCGGTCCTACTCGTTACCTGGTTGATCACCTTGGTCACCTTGGTCATGCTCTCCGACATCGCTCTGATACCAGTACTGCGGCAGCTCGTGACGTCAGCACAGCGCTCGGAGGAGCTCTCCGTTCGGCGTCACAGTGGCATGCTATCATTCCTCTGGTCTCAGCGTGAGGTCAGCACAGCTTTCGGAGGAGCTCTCCGTTCGGCGTCACAGTGGCATGATATCATTCCTCTGGTCTCAGCGCGAGGTCAGCACAGCGCTCGGAGGAGCTCTCCGTTCGGCGTCACAGTGGCATGATATCATTCCTCTGGTCTCAGCGTGAGGTCAGCACAGCTTTCGGAGGAGCTCTCCGTTCGGCGTCACAGTGGCATGATATCATTGCTCTGGTCTCAGCGTGAGGTCAGCACAGCTTTCGGAGGAGCTCTCCGTTCGGCGTCACAGTGGCATGATATCATTCCTCTGGTCTCAGTCTTGGCTCCTCCGCAGGTGGGACTCATCACTCACGTGATTTTGAGTAACCACGAGACCCATCAATTTAATGTGTGCGAATATTTCCGATACTTTCTCAAACTTGTGAGTAATGGAGAGTAATATCAAGGATTGTACTTTTGTTTCCCACTCGTTCTCCGCAGCAGCACATCAGAAAAGCAAGGCTGCTTTCTACAGCCGATTTCCGGCATAATTGAACCTGCAGGAAAACCTCGTGACGGAGGAGCTTTGTTGCGACACGGCAGCCGGGTGTAAACGGTAATCCATCCGTGCACAGAAGCAGCCCCAGCACACGCACCGCCAGACGTGGACTCCAACATTGCGCAATGGACCGCCAAACGACACGAACAGAATGGCATGGCTTGATCTCGATTGACCTGATCGAGAGCAACAAACGCGTGCGTTGCAGAAAATAAAGTTAATCCCTTATTAAGATTTAGAAGATCTGAAGATCTATCCCTTTCTCCCGTGTCTTAATTCTCAACACTCTTTTTGCAGTCCATACGTAAAGACGTAAGGACTGCAAAACATAACAACGTTATAGTTAACTTCTTGGCACTGATTGGGTTATATGCCTCGTACTAGGGGATTTCGCTTCATCGGGTAGCTCTAGTGCAAATGCAGGCAACACTCTTTTGACCTGCGGTGGCGAGGGAGTGTTGATGCGAACTAGTATAACGAGATTTCGATAAACGTATTACGCACTTGCCAAAAAACGGCCCAATGACGCGAATTGCGCACCCTGCCCAACGTATACTGATTATGCGGTGCCATGTTATGTCCAGGGCTGCGGAGTCGGAGTCGGAGTCGGAGTCGGAGTCGGTCGGAGTCGGCAGTTTTGGCCCGAGTCGGAGTCGGAGTCGCTAAAATCTTACCGACACCGACTACGGCCCGGAGTCTGAGTCGACTTTTTGGCAATTGGCGATTTCTTTGGTCGGTAGAATAGTCGTCGGCCTAGGGACATTAACTTTACATCCCTGTCGAAAGAAAATGGGTGGAAAATGAATCGAGTGGAAAGTTTACTCACCTAGCGGTAGATTTGCGCCTGGTGAAGATAGGGCAATCATTTTTACGTCACCTGATGATGATTGGGGCTTTGGACGCACTGCTTCTTACGGGCACACGGCGCCAATTTTAATATCATTGTGCTCCCTTCGTCAAAGAGAATCGAATCACACCATGGTGACCAGGTTACCTATGTCAAATTCTAAATTTGACCTCAGGCCAAGGTAATTCAAGGTCATGTGGTGAACCAGGTATGTCGTGCTGCGCAATGTCGAACTCGTCTGGACGAGACATAAACAGTGGTGCCGGTCTCACGTTCTTATCTTCATTTTATTCCGCCGCCTGCAGGCCAGCGCGACTGGGCTGGACGCGCGGCCGGCACGCCCGTGCTGGGGCGGCGTAGCATTGCTCTCCATACTGTTAAGAATACAAACAAACGGAAAAAATAGATAGCATTGCAGATATTGCTTAGCATGCGATTGGAGAACGGATATATATATATATATATATATATATATATATATATATATATATATATATATATATATATATATATATATATATATATATATATATATATATATATATATATATATATATATATATATATATATATATATATATATATATATATATATATATATATATATATATATATATATATATATGTATATATATATATATATATATATATATATATATATATATAGGCCGGAGTCGGAGTTGGAGTCGTTTTTTTTCAGGCCGGAATCGGAGTCGGAGTCGGAGTCGGAGTTGCTAAAATTATGTCGACTCCGCAGCTCTGTTATGCCACAGTCGAGTTTCTACGTTGGCCACGGTGATCCCCATGGCGGTGGTCAGATCTGGCGTACGCTAATCACTGACATGCCACCTGTGTAGTGGTCATGACTGCTGTACGCTGGTCACTGGTCACTGGTTGGTGATCTCTGGTCAGGGCTGGCGTATGTTGCTCACTGTCATTGTTCAGTGCGGTGGTCATGACCGTCATAAGCTGGTCATTGTAGTCTCGCAGTACCTCCGCGGTGATCAGCACCATCGTACTTTGATGGTTATCATCTCCGGTCAGGGCTGGCGGCTGTCTCCATCCGCTCAACCTGTCTAACCGGTCCGCCGCGGATGGCACCAGTCTCAATACGGGCTGGTGTGCTGTGCACGATAGGGCTTCCTGGGAATCCCCGGATTGCACGACACCTGGCCTTGAGTCTGCTGCAGAGGAGAAGACAGATGTGCTGGCAGACTATCCGGTGTGGTGACTGAGCAGTGGCGTCGCCACGGTTTCAAAACGTGTACGGACACACCATGACATCCTTTCGATCGAGCGGGGGGGGGGGGGGGGGGGGGGGGGTAGGGGACGTGATCTTTTGCAGGGGTGTCAACAATACGGTGTATACAGAAAACCAATCACTTTCATAATTGGATTTATAGCGCTGAGATAGCGGTTTTGAAGGCCATGTCGAGAAATCACTTACTGCATGCTCTGGTTGTAATCACTCTCCTGCTGAATATATTTGAGGTTTTGTCCTGTCATTCAGCGTTGTTCACAAACGTAGCGCTGTGTCGAGAAGCTTCATATGTAAGCATATATGATAAAAGCAGCGTTACTGAACCAGCGAGCGAACCCTTCGCCACTAACAATATTATTCTAGTTGTGTAAGCAATGATGAGATAATCATTACATTTGTACTTACTAAATTTATAAATAATTATTTTAATCAAGTTCCTAGCTTTGTACACCTCACTTCTATTCTTCTTTCGAAGCATACCATGTAGTGGACCCATCCACCATATCATCTTGCGACCAAAGCGCTAACTGGAACTCGCACCCTGTTCCGAGGGATATGGGGGCCGGGACGAATTTTTCAGAGGCCCGCCGAGGGATTTTAACCCCGGTCCCCGGCACAGAAAGCAAATGTCTTACCACTGTTCTCCCTCGAAGCATACAATACCTTGCGCCATGCGCCATTTTCGAATTTTGCGCCACTTTCTCAATATATACTGAACATGCCTGTCTATATTATCGAAATATATTCCTTTCGAATTTTTTTATGGTATATCTGGTTAATTTAGCCAATTAATTTTAACCCCAAAAATAGCCGAAAAGTGGGGCGGTCATGGCCTCCGGCCCCTTGTTCCTACGCTTGTGACATTTCCGCTCGGGTCATTATTGAGGTCACCAGAGGTCATCAAAGGCCAACTTTTTCGAGTTAAGGATTTCGCTCCAGAAACGCCCCAAATATCTCGGGAACTATGATAGCTTGGAACAAACGGAAACCACGCAATCGAAGGCTCTTGCAAAAATTTGATCGCTTAGGCGTCCTCAAATTATATAAAAGGTCAATAGTTTAGGCTCCAGAGTCCCGAGGTAATCAATTAAGGACTAAGGTAATGTTGGCATTCTTCCCTAAAGTTGTTCGTGCATAACTTTTTACCTAATAAAGATAGGGCAATAATTTTATCGCCATCGGTGTTTCCCTCGTCAAGACGATCCCAACCATAGTTATGGTGACCGGATCAGGTCAAGCTAAAAATATGACCTCAGGTCAAGGTCATTGGGTGACCCAGGTTGGTCATGTTGCATATGGGGAGATGCATCTCGACGAGATAAACACTGTGTTATCAGTCACACTTCTCTAGCTAGCACGTCTCTAGCTTCCCGTTTGTTCCTAGCATTTTCTTAAAATGGCAGGAGGCACATAAAAACGCCCCCCTCACCCCAGCACGGCGCGGGTTAGGCCTAATACCCTGTCCTTGGATCCATATAATATTTAAAAAAACGCGTGCATCAGCGTTGTCAGCGCCAGGAGGAAACCAAGTACAGTTCAGTAAAATTACGGCCTGAGCATTTATGTTACTGGACTAGTGACAAACACGAGAGTATTTGGTTTTGCTCCATCGCGTATTTCGCAATATCTCGTAAACTACCGCCTATATCGTCCCCAAACTTTCAGTACCCGCTTTCACATCAACTACAGCTCACTAAACGGCTAAACGTTTTAGCAATGACAAGGGGAAAATGTCAATGCCTCTTGCCATTTTCGCACATACTCCTATTCTGAACTCCAGACGAAAAACGTTACATTTTATAACAACTGGCCATTTGTGCGGGTTGTGGGCCATTCGATATTCAGCAGCAGGAGAAACAAGTTGGGAGGGGACAATAACTTTTTTTGTCTTCTGTTGAGCAATAAGTTCCATGAAAATAGGTATTTCGTCACGATTCGTCACAAATAGTCCATCTGAAGACAATTAGAATATACACATTTCAGGTCTCTCTCTCTCTCTCTCTCTCTCTCTCTCTCTCTCTCTCTCTCTCTCTCTCTCTCTCTCTCTCTCTCTCTCTCTCTCTCTCTCTCTCTCTCTCTCTCTCTCTCTCTCTCTCTCTCTCTCTCTCTCTCT
>JAXIVJ010015982.1:5000-25000 GCA_036785665.1 Chirona hameri
TAGGTTAGGTTAGGTTAGGTTAGGTTAGGTTAGGTTAGGTTAGGTTAGGTTAGGTTAGGTTAGGTTAGGTTAGGTTAGGTTAGGTTAGGTTAGGTTAGGTTAGGTTAGGTTAGGTTAGGTTAGGTTAGGTTAGGTTAGGTTAGGTTAGGTTAGGTTAGGTTAGGTTAGGTTAGGTTAGGTTAGGTTAGGTTAGGTTAGGTTAGGTTAGGTTAGGTTAGGTTAGGTTAGGTTAGGTTAGGTTAGGTTAGGTTAGGTTAGGTTAGGTTAGGTTAGGTTAGGTTAGGTTAGGTTAGGTTAGGTTAGGTTAGGTTAGGTTAGGTTAGGTTAGGTTAGGTTAGGTTAGGTTAGGTTAGGTTAGGTTAGGTTAGGTTAGGTTAGGTTAGGTTAGGTTAGGTTAGGTTAGGTTAGGTTAGGTTAGGTTAGGTTAGGTTAGGTTAGGTTAGGTTAGGTTAGGTTAGGTTAGGTTAGGTTAGGTTAGGTTAGGTTAGGTTAGGTTAGGTTAGGTTAGGTTAGGTTAGGTTAGGTTAGGTTAGGTTAGGTTAGGTTAGGTTAGGTTAGGTTAGGTTAGGTTAGGTTAGGTTAGGTTAGGTTAGGTTAGGTTAGGTTAGGTTAGGTTAGGTTAGGTTAGGTTAGGTTAGGTTAGGTTAGGTTAGGTTAGGTTAGGTTAGGTTAGGTTAGGTTAGGTTAGGTTAGGTTAGGTTAGGTTAGGTTAGGTTAGGTTAGGTTAGGTTAGGTTAGGTTAGGTTAGGTTAGGTTAGGTTAGGTTAGGTTAGGTTAGGTTAGGTTAGGTTAGGTTAGGTTAGGTTAGGTTA
Organism: Chirona hameri; assembly: GCA_036785665.1. Classification (NCBI taxonomy): domain Eukaryota; kingdom Metazoa; phylum Arthropoda; class Thecostraca; order Balanomorpha; family Balanidae; genus Chirona; species Chirona hameri. Next base: position 5,813 of record JAXIVJ010015982.1, read on the forward strand.
GGTTAGGTTAGGTTAGGTTAGGTTAGGTTAGGTTAGGTTAGGTTAGGTTAGGTTAGGTTAGGTTAGGTTAGGTTAGGTTAGGTTAGGTTAGGTTAGGTTAGGTTAGGTTAGGTTAGGTTAGGTTAGGTTAGGTTAGGTTAGGTTAGGTTAGGTTAGGTTAGGTTAGGTTAGGTTAGGTTAGGTTAGGTTAGGTTAGGTTAGGTTAGGTTAGGTTAGGTTAGGTTAGGTTAGGTTAGGTTAGGTTAGGTTAGGTTAGGTTAGGTTAGGTTAGGTTAGGTTAGGTTAGGTTAGGTTAGGTTAGGTTAGGTTAGGTTAGGTTAGGTTAGGTTAGGTTAGGTTAGGTTAGGTTAGGTTAGGTTAGGTTAGGTTAGGTTAGGTTAGGTTAGGTTAGGTTAGGTTAGGTTAGGTTAGGTTAGGTTAGGTTAGGTTAGGTTAGGTTAGGTTAGGTTAGGTTAGGTTAGGTTAGGTTAGGTTAGGTTAGGTTAGGTTAGGTTAGGTTAGGTTAGGTTAGGTTAGGTTAGGTTAGGTTAGGTTAGGTTAGGTTAGGTTAGGTTAGGTTAGGTTAGGTTAGGTTAGGTTAGGTTAGGTTAGGTTAGGTTAGGTTAGGTTAGGTTAGGTTAGGTTAGGTTAGGTTAGGTTAGGTTAGGTTAGGTTAGGTTAGGTTAGGTTAGGTTAGGTTAGGTTAGGTTAGGTTAGGTTAGGTTAGGTTAGGTTAGGTTAGGTTAGGTTAGGTTAGGTTAGGTTAGGTTAGGTTAGGTTAGGTTAGGTTAGGTTAGGTTAGGTTAGGTTAGGTTAGGTTAGGTTAGGTTAGGTTAGGTTAGGTTAGGTTAGGTTAGGTTAGGTTAGGTTAGGTTAGGTTAGGTTAGGTTAGGTTAGGTTAGGTTAGGTTAGGTTAGGTTAGGTTAGGTTAGGTTAGGTTAGGTTAGGTTAGGTTAGGTTAGGTTAGGTTAGGTTAGGTTAGGTTAGGTTAGGTTAGGTTAGGTTAGGTTAGGTTAGGTTAGGTTAGGTTAGGTTAGGTTAGGTTAGGTTAGGTTAGGTTAGGTTAGGTTAGGTTAGGTTAGGTTAGGTTAGGTTAGGTTAGGTTAGGTTAGGTTAGGTTAGGTTAGGTTAGGTTAGGTTAGGTTAGGTTAGGTTAGGTTAGGTTAGGTTAGGTTAGGTTAGGTTAGGTTAGGTTAGGTTAGGTTAGGTTAGGTTAGGTTAGGTTAGGTTAGGTTAGGTTAGGTTAGGTTAGGTTAGGTTAGGTTAGGTTAGGTTAGGTTAGGTTAGGTTAGGTTAGGTTAGGTTAGGTTAGGTTAGGTTAGGTTAGGTTAGGTTAGGTTAGGTTAGGTTAGGTTAGGTTAGGTTAGGTTAGGTTAGGTTAGGTTAGGTTAGGTTAGGTTAGGTTAGGTTAGGTTAGGTTAGGTTAGGTTAGGTTAGGTTAGGTTAGGTTAGGTTAGGTTAGGTTAGGTTAGGTTAGGTTAGGTTAGGTTAGGTTAGGTTAGGTTAGGTTAGGTTAGGTTAGGTTAGGTTAGGTTAGGTTAGGTTAGGTTAGGTTAGGTTAGGTTAGGTTAGGTTAGGTTAGGTTAGGTTAGGTTAGGTTAGGTTAGGTTAGGTTAGGTTAGGTTAGGTTAGGTTAGGTTAGGTTAGGTTAGGTTAGGTTAGGTTAGGTTAGGTTAGGTTAGGTTAGGTTAGGTTAGGTTAGGTTAGGTTAGGTTAGGTTAGGTTAGGTTAGGTTAGGTTAGGTTAGGTTAGGTTAGGTTAGGTTAGGTTAGGTTAGGTTAGGTTAGGTTAGGTTAGGTTAGGTTAGGTTAGGTTAGGTTAGGTTAGGTTAGGTTAGGTTAGGTTAGGTTAGGTTAGGTTAGGTTAGGTTAGGTTAGGTTAGGTTAGGTTAGGTTAGGTTAGGTTAGGTTAGGTTAGGTTAGGTTAGGTTAGGTTAGGTTAGGTTAGGTTAGGTTAGGTTAGGTTAGGTTAGGTTAGGTTAGGTTAGGTTAGGTTAGGTTAGGTTAGGTTAGGTTAGGTTAGGTTAGGTTAGGTTAGGTTAGGTTAGGTTAGGTTAGGTTAGGTTAGGTTAGGTTAGGTTAGGTTAGGTTAGGTTAGGTTAGGTTAGGTTAGGTTAGGTTAGGTTAGGTTAGGTTAGGTTAGGTTAGGTTAGGTTAGGTTAGGTTAGGTTAGGTTAGGTTAGGTTAGGTTAGGTTAGGTTAGGTTAGGTTAGGTTAGGTTAGGTTAGGTTAGGTTAGGTTAGGTTAGGTTAGGTTAGGTTAGGTTAGGTTAGGTTAGGTTAGGTTAGGTTAGGTTAGGTTAGGTTAGGTTAGGTTAGGTTAGGTTAGGTTAGGTTAGGTTAGGTTAGGTTAGGTTAGGTTAGGTTAGGTTAGGTTAGGTTAGGTTAGGTTAGGTTAGGTTAGGTTAGGTTAGGTTAGGTTAGGTTAGGTTAGGTTAGGTTAGGTTAGGTTAGGTTAGGTTAGGTTAGGTTAGGTTAGGTTAGGTTAGGTTAGGTTAGGTTAGGTTAGGTTAGGTTAGGTTAGGTTAGGTTAGGTTAGGTTAGGTTAGGTTAGGTTAGGTTAGGTTAGGTTAGGTTAGGTTAGGTTAGGTTAGGTTAGGTTAGGTTAGGTTAGGTTAGGTTAGGTTAGGTTAGGTTAGGTTAGGTTAGGTTAGGTTAGGTTAGGTTAGGTTAGGTTAGGTTAGGTTAGGTTAGGTTAGGTTAGGTTAGGTTAGGTTAGGTTAGGTTAGGTTAGGTTAGGTTAGGTTAGGTTAGGTTAGGTTAGGTTAGGTTAGGTTAGGTTAGGTTAGGTTAGGTTAGGTTAGGTTAGGTTAGGTTAGGTTAGGTTAGGTTAGGTTAGGTTAGGTTAGGTTAGGTTAGGTTAGGTTAGGTTAGGTTAGGTTAGGTTAGGTTAGGTTAGGTTAGGTTAGGTTAGGTTAGGTTAGGTTAGGTTAGGTTAGGTTAGGTTAGGTTAGGTTAGGTTAGGTTAGGTTAGGTTAGGTTAGGTTAGGTTAGGTTAGGTTAGGTTAGGTTAGGTTAGGTTAGGTTAGGTTAGGTTAGGTTAGGTTAGGTTAGGTTAGGTTAGGTTAGGTTAGGTTAGGTTAGGTTAGGTTAGGTTAGGTTAGGTTAGGTTAGGTTAGGTTAGGTTAGGTTAGGTTAGGTTAGGTTAGGTTAGGTTAGGTTAGGTTAGGTTAGGTTAGGTTAGGTTAGGTTAGGTTAGGTTAGGTTAGGTTAGGTTAGGTTAGGTTAGGTTAGGTTAGGTTAGGTTAGGTTAGGTTAGGTTAGGTTAGGTTAGGTTAGGTTAGGTTAGGTTAGGTTAGGTTAGGTTAGGTTAGGTTAGGTTAGGTTAGGTTAGGTTAGGTTAGGTTAGGTTAGGTTAGGTTAGGTTAGGTTAGGTTAGGTTAGGTTAGGTTAGGTTAGGTTAGGTTAGGTTAGGTTAGGTTAGGTTAGGTTAGGTTAGGTTAGGTTAGGTTAGGTTAGGTTAGACATGTGGGCCATATTGTCTTGGTCGTTAGCCCAATGGGCCATATGGGCTTTTTAATCCTCCGCGGCTCGGGCTATATCTCAGGTGACCTTGTGACCTGTGACCTCTTGATTTTTTTCCCGATTAAGAAAGGTTGGATCTATCTTTTGGTACCGTACCGGTACCGGTACCTCGTACCTACTATGAGATATGAAGGTGCAAAATAGGCTGTTTTTGGCCGTTTTTTGAAAACCATCTTAGCTACATGGGCCATATCGACATGTTCAAAATCGAATCCACTTCGGCTTGGTAAAAGTCCATATCGGCTTTATGGTCAATAATTCGGTATCGATTATCGATATCAGTATACCGATAGTACCAATCGATAGCGCTCATCATGGCGATCATGAAAATATGTAAACTTTTGATTGTCCGTCAATTCTAAGCGGTTTTGGCTTTTCGTGCCGAACGCGTCTATGTTCGGCACTATAATGACGTCATCAAACTATTTATGCCAATAACTCTGAGAACAAATTTTTGGGAAACAAAAAACATATATATTTCGGTGTATTTCTTCATGCTCTACACGATGATGAGAGCTTTTTTTCAAAAACTTAGTATTTTCCCAAAAAAATGCAAAAAACTTTAAAACAAAAAGTTGTGGATTTTTTTCCAAAAAAAATCCATGGATTGATAGAGGAGGTTCTCGTGAGTCGAATGATACCCCTAAAATGCATTTATCATGTATAGTTTGGAAATTATACCCAAATTAGTCCTCGTTAGCCTAAGCTTATAATTCTCTCGCTAGGTGGCTTTTTACTGAGCTTTTCACGCTATGGGACCATATCGGCTTTATGGGCAATAACACTTAAAGTAACTGGATTAAAATTATGAAATAAATATATTTATATTAACAATTCAATGTTCTACACAGAAAACACATTTGTTTTTTTCAAAAACGTTATTTGACCCCCTAAATTTTTTTTCAAAGTTTTTCCTTTGTTTTTTTTGATTTTTTTTCTGGTGATTCATATTCTTTATCCAATTCTGTTTTAAAAACAATATGCCAATATTTTATTTCCAAAAAAAACACATAAATTTTCTTCGACATTTTCAAAGTTTTTTTGATTTTTGAAATTTTAACATTTGCGTTAGATAGAAGAGGTCGAGATGATTCTAGGGATGCTTTTTTAATTTGACTTTATTGGATTTTAGCCAAAATGCACAATGTTCAGAATCGCCATAAATGGCTTTTTGAGGTTCGGCCAAAGGTGTGACGTCATCGAAAAATATTTTTTGAGCAATTTAAAAAAAAATTGCCAGGATCAAATTTAAATCCGTTTCTGTGTAATCTGTGCTAAAAAAGAAACAGTTTTTGCCAAAAAAATATTGCTTTTAAACCTTGCAAAATATGTAATTTACTCAAAGAACTATTTTTGAAAAAATAAAAGAAAATATATTTCGGGGTGTCTCTTCATGCCTTAAACGATGTGCATATTGATATTTTTGACAGACTGATTTTCCTTCCTTTAAAAAACTAAAACAACAAGAAAAACACAATATGATTTTTTTTTTTTTTTTTTTTTAGTGAATTATATAGAAAAGGCTTTTGCAATTCCAAAATGATTTACCAAAATGCTTTCCCCTTAAGTGACACTTACCGGTCCTTGCGCCTGCGGCGCAATCAGCCTACACATATCCCAATACCTCGCGCCTTCGGCGCTCGCTCCGCAGTCCGGGCTGTTGCTGTTGGAGCTGTTGGCGCCATCTTGCCGTCTTGGCTCTGCCAGCGCCTTCGTAATACATTTTTGAAAAATGATTAAAAAATACGATAGGGATCGATTTTTGATGTTCTATACGGTGTGCATACTCTTGATTATTTACCAAAATGATTTCCCCTTAAGTGACACTTACCGGTCCTTGCGCCTTCGGCGCAATCAGCCTACACATATATACCTCGCGCCTTCGCCGCTCGCTCCGCAGTCCGGGCTGTTGCTGTTCGAGTATTGGGATATGTGTAGGCTGATTGCGCCGAAGGCGCAAGGACCGGTAAGTGTCACTTAAGGGGAAATCATTTGGGTAAAAAATCAACAGTATGCACACCTTATAGAACATAAAAATGCATATGCATTTGCCATGGCGCCATCTTGCGCCATCTTGCCATCTTGGCTCTGCAAGCGCCTTCGGCGCTTGCAGAGCCAAGATGGCAAGGTAACAGTGCTGATAGACAAGGCGTCAGAAACTAACCTAAACTAACCTAACCTAACCTAACCTAACCTAACCCCTTCATTAAGTCCGATCGAGACGGCCTAAGATTCGCTCGTAGCCATTAAGTCCGATCGAGACGGCCTAAGATTCGCTCGTAGCCATTAAGTCCGATCGAGACGGCCTAAGATTCGCTCGTAGCCATTAAGTCCGATCGAGACGGCCTAAGATTCGCTCGTAGCCATTTAGTCCGATCGAGACGGCCTAAGATTCGCTCGTAGCCATTAAGTCCGATCGAGACGGCCTAAGATTCGCTCGTAGCCATTAAGTCCGATCGAGACGGCCTAAGATTCGCTCGTAGCCATTTAGTCCGATCGGGACGAATAATGAATATTCATCTTCCTTATACTCCCTCATGTATGCCGAGACATCAAAGTAACATATTTTTGAAAAATGAGAGAGAAATACGTTACTGGTTTTTGACGTACTATACGGTGGGTATACTGGTTATTTTGTACAAAAAATGATTTCCCCTTAAAGTACACAAAAAATAAATATTAAAAATATGACTTTTTAAATTTTTATTTCAAGGTTTTTTCCACTATTTGTGAAATATGAAGCAAGTGCTTTCACTAAATTGCAAAATCGGATTTTTCCAAAAAATATTTGTATTCCTTATACTCCCTCATGTATGCTGAGATATCAAAGTAATATATTTTTGAAAAATGAGACAAAAATACGTTAGTGGTTTGTTTTTGACGTACTATACGGTGGGCATACTGCTTAATTTTTACAAAAAATGATTTCCCCTTAAAGTACACAAAAAAAAATATTAAAAATATGACTTTGTGAATTTTTATTTCAAGGTTTCTTCCACTATTTGTGAAATCTGAAGCAAGTGCTTTCACTAAATTGCAAAATCGGATTTTTCCAAAAAATATTTGTATTCCTTATACTCCCTCATGTATGCCAAGATATCAAAGTAATATATTTTTGAAAAATAAGATAAAAATACTTTAGTGGTTTGTTTTTGACGTACTATACGGTGGGCATACTGTTTAATTTTTACAAAAATGATTTCCCCTTAAAGTACACAAAAAAAATAATATTAAAAATATGACTTTTTAAATTTTTATTTCAAGGTTTTTTCCACTATTTGTGAAATATGAAGCAAGTGCTTTCACTAAATTGCAAAATCGGATTTTTCCAAAAAATATTTGTATTCCTTATACTCCCTCATGTATGCTGAGATATCAAAGTAATATATTTTTGAAAAATGAGACAAAAATACGTTAGTGGTTTGTTTTTGACGTACTATACGGTGGGCATACTGCTTAATTTTTACAAAAAATGATTTCCCCTTAAAGTACACAAAAAAAAATATTAAAAATATGACTTTGTGAATTTTTATTTCAAGGTTTCTTCCACTATTTGTGAAATCTGAAGCAAGTGCTTTCACTAAATTGCAAAATCGGATTTTTCCAAAAAATATTTGTATTCCTTATACTCCCTCATGTATGCCAAGATATCAAAGTAATATATTTTTGAAAAATAAGATAAAAATACTTTAGTGGTTTGTTTTTGACGTACTATACGGTGGGCATACTGTTTAATTTTTACAAAAATGATTTCCCCTTAAAGTACACAAAAAAAATAATATTAAAAATATGACTTTTTAAATTTTTATTTCAAGGTTTTTTCCACTATTTGTGAAATATGAAGCAAGTGCTTTCACTAAATTGCAAAATCGGATTTTTCCAAAAAATATTTGTATTCCTTATACTCCCTCATGTATGCTGAGATATCAAAGTAATATATTTTTGAAAAATGAGACAAAAATACGTTAGTGGTTTGTTTTTGACGTACTATACGGTGGGCATACTGCTTAATTTTTACAAAAAATGATTTCCCCTTAAAGTACACAAAAAAAAATATTAAAAATATGACTTTGTGAATTTTTATTTCAAGGTTTCTTCCACTATTTGTGAAATCTGAAGCAAGTGCTTTCACTAAATTGCAAAATCGGATTTTTCCAAAAAATATTTGTATTCCTTATACTCCCTCATGTATGCCAAGATATCAAAGTAATATATTTTTGAAAAATAAGATAAAAATACTTTAGTGGTTTGTTTTTGACGTACTATACGGTGGGCATACTGTTTAATTTTTACAAAAATGATTTCCCCTTAAAGTACACAAAAAAAATAATATTAAAAATATGACTTTTTAAATTTTTATTTCAAGGTTTTTTCCACTATTTGTGAAATATGAAGCAAGTGCTTTCACTAAATTGCAAAATCGGATTTTTCCAAAAAATATTTGTATTCCTTATACTACCTCATGTATGCTGAGATATCAAAGTAATACATTTTTGAAAAATGAGAGAAAAATACGTTAGTGGTTTGTTTTTGACCTACCATACGGTGGGCCTAGTGTTGAATTTTTACAAAAATGATTTCCCCTTAAAGTACACAAAAAACTTAATATTAAAAATATGACTTTGTAAATTTTTTATTTGCAATATTACTAAAATATGAAGCAAGTGTTTTCCGAAAATTGGCAAATTAATTTTAAAAAAATTATATTTTTTATTTTTGTACTCTGTTGTATATTCAATATCTCTTAGTAATCCATTTTTGAGAAATAAAACAAAAATACTTGAAGCAGTGCATTAAAATGTTGTACAATTGAGTTGAATTGAATTATTTTTCCACAATGAATTTAACCCCAAAAGAAAGAGAGAAAAAACTGTTTTCTGATTTGATGTGTTAAATTGTGGTCTAAGCGAAAAAGTTATGCTTACTAAAAGATAGAGCATTCAATTTGCTACAGAATGTTTTTTTCCGATTTGAAATATATTGATTTTGAAATAAAGTAATTGTTGTTTGTGTGAGCAATTGCATTGCAGTGTTGTGCAACTTGTTGTTGTTTACGGTGTTCCCCTATAGATGGCAGTGTTTGCTATTAGGTGATTATTATCGCTATTATTGGTAATATCTGAGCAGTGTGGAATGCCAGAGACTTGCAGTTTTGTTTGTTATAGAGGGGGCACCTAAATGCAGATAATGTGTGAAGAATGTGATGTAATTGTGTAACGTTGTAACGGTGTAACGTTGTTTAGTGGTACAACTTGCTTGGCTTAACACGACTCGGTATGATAAAGGGGCGAATGCACTGAGCTACGGTTATCATCTGATCTTGTGCTCTGACCAGCCTTCTCTCCTACTAGCTTGGGGGATATGGGGGCAAGGAGCGACATCGATTTGGACTAGCACCTGGACTCAGGACTCAGGGACTCAGTCTAGTAGGATAGCTGTCTATTCTAGTAGGACTGAGTCTAGTTGTCTCTAAGTTCTAGTACATAGCTCTCTGGTAGCTAGTAGAGACTAGATACCAGTAGGCTATCTAGTAGAGGGCCCCCTCCGACTCAGGGACTCAGTCTAGTAGGACTGAGTCTAGTAGGATCTAAGCTAGGCCATTGGGCTTGATTGTTGAATTTGACCCTAATGACCTTTTTTTAGAATTGTCCTTAATGGTGTTTTGATGCACTATATGGGTGTATGGTCGAATTGTGATAAAGCTACAGCAAAGCAAGTGGCCTCAGAAATGCGCTCCGGTGATTGGTTTAGCCTGTGTGACGTCATACGTGTTTGCGCTACTCTTTGACCGACTTGCCGTGGGGCTAGAATAAAAAGAAGACCAGATTTGGAAAGAGGAGGTCTGGGGCTATCTGGTAAGGTATGTAAAATGTATATATGACGTCATCTGTGATGTGACGTCAGGTGATTTTTTGCCCCACACTTTGACCAATTTGCCGTAAGGCTAGAAGAAAAGGAAGACCATATTTGGAAAGAAGAGGTCTTGGGCTATCTTTTAAGCTATTTGGAACAGTCCTAGCTGCTTTTTATTAACCCTCTAGGGTGGTGTCAACATCGAGGTAGGTGACTTACCGTCCCTTGCCTTGCCGGAACACGTGCCGGTCCTTGCGCCTTCGGCGCAATCGGAGACGGAGTGGTCTTTAGAGGTCGTAGAAGGCTGGTGACGTGCAGCGGAGAAGTAGGAGGCTGGGCCTTGCCGAACCATGAGCTTGCTGGACCTTGCGTCTTTGCCCTGCTTTGCCTTGCCGAAGCTTGATGGACCGTGCCAAACCTTGCTGTTGATTTTCTACCACCAAAATGCTTTCCCCTTAAGTGACACTTACCGGTCCTTGCGCCTGCGGCGCAATCAGCCTACACATATATGCCTCGCGTAGGAACATGTAGGCTGATTGCGCCGAAGGCGCAAGGACCGGTAAGTGTCACTTAAGGGGAATTCATTTTGGTGGTAAAAAATCAACAGTATGCACACCGTATAGAACATCAAAATGCATATGCATTTGCAATAATAATGCATCATACTGTTGATTTTCTACCACCAAAATGCTTTCCCCTTAAGTGACACTTACCGGTCCTTGCGCCTTCGGCGCAATCAGCCTACACATATATACCTCGCGCCTTCGCCGCTCGCTCCGCAGTCCGGGCTGTTGCTGTTCGAGTATTGGGTTATATGTGTAGGCTGATTGCGCCGCAGGCGCAAGGACCGGTAAGTGTCACTTAAGGGGAAATCATTTTGGTGGTAGAAAATCAACAGTATGCACACCGTATAGAACATCAAAATGCAATATCAAATGCAAATGCATCATACTGTTGATTTTCTACCACCAAAATGCTTTCCCCTTAAGTGACACTTACCGGTCCTTGCGCCTGCGGCGCAATCAGCCTACACATATATACCTCGCGCCTTCGCCGCTCGCTCCGCAGTCCGGGCTGTTGCTGTTCGAGTATTGGGTTATATGTGTAGGCTGATTGCGCCGCAGGCGCAAGGACCGGTAAGTGTCACTTAAGGGGAAATCATTTTGGTGGTAGAAAATCAACAGTATGCACACCGTATAGAACATCAAAATGCAATATCAAATGCAAATGCATCATACTGTTGATTTTCTACCACCAAAATGCTTTCCCCTTAAGTGACACTTACCGGTCCTTGCGCCTGCGGCGCAATCAGCCTACACATATATACCTCGCGTAGGAACATGTAGGCTGATTGCGCCGAAGGCGCAAGGACCGGTAAGTGTCACTTAAGGGGAATTCATTTTGGTGGTAAAAAATCAAGAGTATGCACACCGTATAGAACATCAAAATGCATATGCATTTGCAATAATAATGCATCATACTGTTGATTTTCTACCACCAAAATGATTTCCCCTTAAGTGACACTTACCGGTCCTTGCGCCTGCGGCGCAATCAGCCTACACATATAACCCAATACTCGAACAGCAACAGCCCGGACTGCGGAGCGAGCGGCGAAGGCGCGAGGTATATTGCGGTTTGCCGGAGCTTGATGGACCGTGCCAAACCTTGCCACTACCATACTGTTGCCATACTGTTGATTTTTTACCACCAAAATGCTTTCCCCTTAAGTGACACTTGCCGGTCCTTGCGCCTTCGGCGCAATCAGCCTACACATATATACCTCGCGCCTTCGCCGCTCGCTCCGCAGTCCGGGCTGTTGCTGTTCGAGTATTGGGTTATATGTGTAGGCTGATTGCGCCGAAGGCGCAAGGACCGGTAAGTGTCACTTAAGGGGAAAGCATTTTGGTGGTAAAAAATCAACAGTATGCACACCGTATAGAACATCAAAAATCGATCCCTATCGTGCTTTTTAATCCTTGCAGGACTTTGCCTTGCAGGACTTTGCCTGGGCTAGCTGGATCCAGGAGTCAACCCTGTCGCCAAAAACCTCCTGGCGGAAGAGGAGGATAACACCCTTTTAGGGTCAGGTGACTTACCGTCCCTTGCCTTGCCGGGACACGTGCCGGTCTTTGCGCCTTCGGCGCAAGCAGAGACGACACTAGACGCTAGAAGAAAGAAAAGACCAGATTTTTAATTTTATTTACACTTTTTAATTTCATTTTTTTTTTAAATTTCATTTACATTTTTAATTTCAAGCATTGTGTGCCTGAAATTAAAAATGTAAAAAAAAAAAAAAAAAAAAAATCTTCATTAGACTCTATATATGTATGCCAATAACTCCAACTTGCCGTAGGGCTAGAACACAAATGAGGCCAGATCTGGAAAGAAGAGTACAAGGGCTTTCATTTTGGTTAGGATAGGATCGGATCGGATGAAAAAGAAGCATAGACTGCACCGTGATGCACCTATGTACTGCGGTACATGCGATTTTTTGCCCCACTCTTTGACCAACTTGCCGTGGGGCTAGAAGGAAAGGAAGACCATATTTGGAAAGAGGAGGTCTGGGGCTATCTTCTAAGCTATTTGGAACATTCCTAGCTCCTTTTTATTAACCCTCTAGGGTCGTGGCAAAAAACGGTAAACGCCATACCCAAACTTTTAATATAATTTTTTTTTTAAAGTTTTGACAAATGTTTCCTGTACAACTCAGCAAGCCTAACAAGAATCTTGTTTCCAATTTTGTGTAGTCTTGTTGGTAATGCCCTGTTGGTGTCATGTGTTTTTTGCGCCACTCTTTGACCAACTTGTCTTTGGGCTAGAACAAAAGCAAGACCAGATTTGGAAAGAAGAGGTCTGGGGCTATCTTGTAAGCTATTTGGAACATTCCTAGCTCCTTGTTAAGAACCCTCTAGGTTGGTGTCAACATCGAGGTTTTTTTGTGTTGTTTTGGCTCTAAAACCGATGTTTTTTGACCTACTCAGCTGAAACTTGGGCTTCCATCCTATCTCGCCAGCCTACTTCCGTACATGGTTTCAGATTCTAACATACTCGATTTTTACAAAACCGGGCTAGGCCAAAATATGATGAGAGATTTTGTATCAATGATCATGACATATGGAGTCGACTTTTGTTACCAAACCTGCATCTTATGAACTACTTAACGGATTTTCAATCCGTTTGAAAAATCGGACTCCCCTTTCAATTCTACATCCGGACAGCTATAATTTTTTTCAAAAAAACATAGGGGGCGCAAATGTCGTTTTTTAATATTTTTGTAACTTACCTACTTTTTTTCTTCCTTACGATTTTAAAAATCCGAGATAGTCAAAAGATGCAACTAAAGATTCTACATCTTTTGGCTATTAGGAAATTTTGATCAAAAAATTATCAAAATTTTAAATTTTGAAATCCAAAAAAAAGTGATGGTTTTTGGTTTTTCAGTCTTCTGACATGCACTTTTTGGGGAAAATGTTAATTAGTGAAAGAAAGAACGTTAGACGGTACATTTTTAGATAGCAAGAAATCAAAAATCGGTTGAGAAGTTTTTGAGATAGGAGGGATCCCATTTTGAAATTGACGCGTTACCAAAATTTTAACAAGTCCATAAATCAAAGACAAAAAACGTTATGTAAGGATTTTTTTCGCTAGGACACCTTGGAATCACGTCTATTTTTCATTTTTGGTATTAACAAAAAAAACGTTGTTTGGGGTGGTATAACTTTTTTGATAATTTTTTTTTTTTTTTAAATTAAAAAGAATATGGTAGATAATGTCAAATCACACAATTTCAACCCCTTGATTTTTCTTGTGTAATTTTTTTTAAAAAAGTTATAGGCTGAAAACATTTTGGCGGGAAAAAAATGTGAATTTCGATATTGTATGACAGCAACCTGCTATAACTCATAAGAAGCAGAATTTGATGGCAGGTTTGATTCTGCTTTCAAAAAGAAGAAAAGTTGACAAACGAATGTGTGTGTGGCAAACAAATGTGTGTGTGAAATGTATATGTGTCAAACTTTTGACATATATTTTTTTTTTTAGTTTTGAAACATGTTTCCTGTTAAACTCAGCGAGCCGAACGCGAATATTTTTTCCATTTTCCTGTAGCTTTGTTGATAATGCTTTTTTGGTGTCATGTGTTTTTTGCGCCACTCTTTGACCAACTTGTCTTGGGGCTAGAACAAAAGCAAGACCAGATTTGGAAAGAGGAGGTCTTGGGCTATCTTCTAAGGTATTTGGAACATTCCTAGCTCCTTGTTAATAACCCTCTAGGGTCGTGGCAAAACAACGGTAAACGCCGTACCTCAAACTTTTGATATACATTTTTTGTTTAAGTTTTGACAAATGTTTCCTGTACAACTCAGCAAGCCTAAGAAGAATCTTGTTTCCAATTTTTTGTAGGTCATGTGTTTTTTGGGCCACTCTTTGAGGAGGATAGGTTAGGTGACTTGCCGGTCCTTGCGCCTTCGGCGCAATCAGCCTACACATATCCCAATACTTTAGAATTACAAGTACTTATTTTTCTTGCTTGAATCTTCCAATGTTGCAGAGCCAAGAAGGCACGGTAATTCGGGGCGGCCTAAGATTCGCTCGTAGCCTTGGCGTGCTATGGAGTAATAGAGGACCATATGTACAGCCTGGGCTTGGGCCAGGAGCATCCCGGAGCCTGCTGAACCGTGCCGAACCTTGTCGAACGACGTTCACGTCACCGGCTTCGTTAGCATGTTGCCTAAAGTGATCTCGTATACATTTCCATCCACTTTCCATCAAAATACGGCTTACATAGGAACGGTGTGTTTTATTTGCGCCATAACAAAACAAACAAATGCACAGGAACAGTAAGCAAGCAGCGTAGGTCGGATACGGTGCCTGGGCTAAGCAAACAACGGCGGTGCGTCTCGGCCGGGGTGGACCCGATTTACGGCTGCAGCCATGATTCTCGTCAGAGCAGAGTGTGGTTGGCTATATTCGTGCCATACCAGCGAGCAACTCGCTGAACCCGCCGCGAATGGGGCCATCCAGGGCCGTGAGCTGGGTGGCGATGGCTTCGATGGAGGAGGGCGACGTGCTCGCCAGCAGATCGATCTGTAGGAGAGAGACGGGAAGTAAATACTAATAATATGCACATGTATGCATACATACTAGACAGGTTCAGACACCTGGCTGGTGCCAGAGGGACCCGGATTTTCCCTTTTCTCTTGACCATCTCGACCGAGCCGTAATTGTCAGCAATGCTTAGCACCAACCGGGATCAAAAAGTATTAAAGATAAAATAAAATTAAAAAAAGATTCCTGTTCAGCTCGCCGATAGCTACAATATTCAAGTGTCAAAAGTCCAAAAACTTGTCAATCCAACTCTAAAAAGACACCTTCCTTCCAAAGTACTACATCTGCTTGCCCTCCACCCCTCCCCTTTAGCCGGTGGACAGGCAGGCTTTGTATGACCAGCGTCGCCGCCGTCGGATGTCCTTAACGACAGATTTATGACATGACAGGGGACGCAGGGCGTCGACGCCGTTCATGTGCACAACATAACTCAACAAGTTATGAACGGATTTCAAATTTGAAAGCAGATTTGGATTCAGCATCCAATCTTACGTCGGAACCATATGTTGTTTTTTTAAATCACTCAAAAACAAAAAATCGGAACGTGAAAAAAGATCGTTTTTTAATTAATAACTTTTTTGTCTTCTGTTTTTTGTTGTTTTTTATTTGATAATCAAACTCGCCATCACACTGCGCTTCTAATGAGATATAACAAGCTGCTGTGAATTAGTTATAAATTTCTCATTTTTTCCCCATCTTCATGTTTTAAGCCTTTAACTTTCTTGAAAATCTATGTACAACGAAATGTCTAAAGGTACAAAATGTGTGAAACTGAACCCTCTATCATATATCATACATTAATTCAGGAAATACAGTGGGAAGCGCAACGTCTGACAGAAACAACAAAGCTTCTTGAGCGATTTTAGGCTAATTCAGCACTCACCGTTTCAAAACGTTCCTGTCTTCACGTCAGCACAGCTTATCACACTCACAGTCACAGTTATTCACAGCGTTGCACAGCGAACCGAACGTCCTCAGTGCGCGACGACACAGAATGACTGGAGTGGCCAAGATACCGTCGGGCCGGCCGGCAGGGGTGTCGAGCGTCGCCGTCGACGCCAAGGTCGCTGCCGTCGTTACCGGCAGCAGCCGATAGACCACGTGACAGCGGCTGGCCGACATTCTGAAGTTAAACCTGCAATTACTCAAAAACTATACAAGATAAAATAAAATGGAAAGAAGATTCTTGTTCAACTCGCCGATTGCTACAATATTAAGGTGTCAAAACTCCACAAACTTGTCAATCCAACTCTAATAGGACGCCTTCTTTTCAAAGTTCCACACCTGCTTCCCCTCCACCCCTTGTCTCCGACGCCGGCGCATGTCGTAAATGGCGGCGGCCGGCGGCTCGACGGGCTACAAGTGGGCGTGCCAGGCGCGGGGCGGGGACGGGGCGGGATAAACAACTATAGCGTCTTTGTCATAAGCTTTTTCTGGTTTTTGATTTCAGATTCGAATTCAGCATCTCATTGCGCTTCTTATGAGCTATAGCACAATGCTGTCATTCAATTGGAATTTTTCCAGTTTTTTCCCGCCAAAAGGTTTTTAGCCATTAAGTCGCTTGAAACTCCATGTACAACAAAATATCAAGAGGTTCAAAATGTGTGAAATCCAAACTTCTACCATATTTGTATCAATCGAAATCAAAAAAGTAAAATCCAAAACACATATGCTCAAAAAACTTTTGATTTTTTTGTTATGCCAAAAACAGAAAATTAAATATAGATTAAAGGGTCTCCATACTTGAAAAATGATGCCCCGTTCTTGCTGAATCCAAAAATGTCTTTTGTTTTAAGATTGGTCTAATATTGAGCACGTTATGAGCATATACACTGAGCCATGTTTAAGAAATGACGTGTTAAATTCCTTAAAATGGTAACCGCTATTACTAAAAAACCATTAGAGCTAGAAGAAAATAGAAAAAAGATTCTTGTTCAGCTCGCTGAGTTGTACGAGAAACATGTTTCAAAACTTTTAAAAAAAATGTCCATCAAAAGTTTGACGCATATATATTTTGGACTATTTGGAGCTGAATAACTCAAAAACTTACAAAGGGATTTCAAATATGAAACCAGATTTGGATGTTCCATGCAATTCCACATCTGATGTATATTTCATTTTGTCAAAATACTCAAAACCAATTTTTTTTAAAAAGATCGGTAAACAATTATAGCGTCTTTGTCATAAGCTTTTTCTGTTTTTTTATTTCAGATTCGAATTCAGCATCTCATTGCGCTTCCTATGAGCTATAGCACAATGCTGTCATTCAATTGGAATTTTTCCAGTTTTTTCCCGCCAAAACGTTTTTAGCCATTAAGTCGCTTGAAACTCCATGTACGACAAAATGTCAAGAGGTTCAAAATGTGTGAAATCCAAACTTCTACCATATTTTTATCAATCGAAATCAAAAAAGTAAAATCCAAAAAACATATACTCAAAAAACTTTCGATTTTTTGAAAATGCCAAAAACGGAAAATATAGCTAATTCTAAGGTATACTAAACAAAAAAATCCTTACTTAACGTTTTCCGTCTTTGATATTTTGGACTTTGAAAATTTTGTGAACGCGTCAATTTGAATATGTGATCCCTCATATCTCAAAAACTTCTTTACCGATTTTTGATTTCTCTGTTTCTAAAAATTCGCCGTCTTACGTTCTTTCTTTGCTTCAAGTACAGTTTTGCAAAAAATGCCATACCAAAAGACTTAAAAATAAAAAACCATCACTTTTTTGCTATTTTACAATTTTAAAATTAAAAAAAAAAAATAATAACATTTCCGACCTGCCAAAAGATGCAGTTTTTCACGCTGCATCTTTTGACTATCTCGTATTTTTAAAATCTTAAGTAAGAAAAAAAGTAGGTAAGTTACAAAATATTAAAAAACGACTTTGGCGCCCCCTATGTTTTTTTTGAAAAAAATGATAGCTGTTCGGATGTAGAATTTCAGGGGGAGTCCGATTTTTCAAACGGATTGAAAATCAGATAAGTAGTTTTAAAGTTATTCCATTGTGTAGGTTTACATGGGAAGCTATGACTTTAGTTGATTGTACATAGCTATCAGTGATCTCATACCCTGTCATCATATTTTGGCCTCATTTGGCGATTTTTCGAAAATATGGAAATCGAGTAGGTTAAAAACCAAGGCGGTAGGTAAGAGCAGGATAAAGAGATAGAAATCGACACGAAATTTCATCCGGGTAGGAAAAAAAACATAGGTTTTATATCCATTTGTCGAAAGTGGCATTTTCGACGAAAAACTATTTCTTAAAACGACGGTAGCATAAAATTTTAGGTGAGTAGCATAAAAAGTGAAACCAATTTAAGATAGAGGAATGTCAGGGGTACGTGTACAAAAATCAGCAACCCCCTCAAAAATGTTTGGACCCCTAAAAAATGATAAGCCATATCGGCTTTATACCAAGACTATATGGTCCCGAAACAAGACGATGAGGCTCCTTTGGTTAGGTTAGGTTAGGTTAGGTTAGGTTAGGTTAGGTTAGGTTAGGTTAGGTTAGGTTAGGTTAGGTTAGGTTAGGTTAGGTTAGGTTAGGTTAGGTTAGGTTAGGTTAGGTTAGGTTAGGTTAGGTTAGGTTAGGTTAGGTTAGGTTAGGTTAGGTTAGGTTAGGTTAGGTTAGGTTAGGTTAGGTTAGGTTAGGTTAGGTTAGGTTAGGTTAGGTTAGGTTAGGTTAGGTTAGGTTAGGTTAGGTTAGGTTAGGTTAGGTTAGGTTAGGTTAGGTTAGGTTAGGTTAGGTTAGGTTAGGTTAGGTTAGGTTAGGTTAGGTTAGGTTAGGTTAGGTTAGGTTAGGTTAGGTTAGGTTAGGTTAGGTTAGGTTAGGTTAGGTTAGGTTAGGTTAGGTTAGGTTAGGTTAGGTTAGGTTAGGTTAGGTTAGGTTAGGTTAGGTTAGGTTAGGTTAGGTTAGGTTAGGTTAGGTTAGGTTAGGTTAGGTTAGGTTAGGTTAGGTTAGGTTAGGTTAGGTTAGGTTAGGTTAGGTTAGGTTAGGTTAGGTTAGGTTAGGTTAGGTTAGGTTAGGTTAGGTTAGGTTAGGTTAGGTTAGGTTAGGTTAGGTTAGGTTAGGTTAGGTTAGGTTAGGTTAGGTTAGGTTAGGTTAGGTTAGGTTAGGTTAGGTTAGGTTAGGTTAGGTTAGGTTAGGTTAGGTTAGTTAGGTTAGGTTAGGTTAGGTTAGGTTAGGTTAGGTTAGGTTAGGTTAGGTTAGGTTAGGTTAGGTTAGGTTAGGTTAGGTTAGGTTAGGTTAGGTTAGGTTAGGTTAGGTTAGGTTAGGTTAGGTTAGGTTAGGTTAGGTTAGGTTAGGTTAGGTTAGGTTAGGTTAGGTTAGGTTAGGTTAGGTTAGGTTAGGTTAGGTTAGGTTAGGTTAGGTTAGGTTAGGTTAGGTTAGGTTAGGTTAGGTTAGGTTAGGTTAGGTTAGGTTAGGTTAGGTTAGGTTAGGTTAGGTTAGGTTAGGTTAGGTTAGGTTAGGTTAGGTTAGGTTAGGTTAGGTTAGGTTAGGTTAGGTTAGGTTAGGTTAGGTTAGGTTAGGTTAGGTTAGGTTAGGTTAGGTTAGGTTAGGTTAGGTTAGGTTAGGTTAGGTTAGGTTAGGTTAGGTTAGGTTAGGTTAGGTTAGGTTAGGTTAGGTTAGGTTAGGTTAGGTTAGGTTAGGTTAGGTTAGGTTAGGTTAGGTTAGGTTAGGTTAGGTTAGGTTAGGTTAGGTTAGGTTAGGTTAGGTTAGGT
>JAXIVJ010015983.1:0-30117 GCA_036785665.1 Chirona hameri
AACTTCCCAGGGGCCATTTGGTCTGTCCAGGGGCCCTCCAACCTGCTCGGGGGCCCTTATGACCTGGAAAAGGACTGCGCTGGCCGCTTTGTCGCTCTGTCGACATGCTCAGGGGCCTCTCAACCTGCCCAGGGGCCCCTCTGTGCTGGCTAGGGGCCCATTCGACGTGTTCAGGGGGTCCATTCGACGTGCTCAGGGGGCCCTCTGACCCGCTCAGGGGCCCTTTCGGTCTTGCCAGGGGCCCCTCTGACATGCACAGGGCTCTTTTGAACGTGCAAGGGGCCCTCTGGTCTTTCAGTGAGGGCCCTGGTGGCCCTAAAGGGCCTCTGAAGTCCGCTAAACTCTCTAAAGACCACGCTTCGTGTAGTAAAGAGCCTATGATACCGCGCTTCTCGCGGTCTCGTCGGCCCTTTTCGGCGCGCTGCGCGCGCCGAAAAGAGCCCTCGCACGCCAAAAAGGGCCCTCCTGGCCTCTAGGGGGGGGGGCGGCCGCCCCCGCCGCCCTCCCCTTGGCTACGTGCCTGGCTAATTGTCCGATTCCCAGGAGTGCCTGTTAGTGGCGGGCGCAGAAATTCACAAAGGACCAGGTCATTGCCTTGAGGTCTGAGGGGCGCCACTCGATCGACAGGGGCGCCATCAATATTGGCGAAAATTTTGCAGGGGGGGCCTCTCCTTCCGCACCGTGCGGAAGGAGAGGCGTCGTCACTGTAACTAGCCGGAGGGGCGCCGTCACTGGCCAGGGGCACCGTCACGGGCGGAGAGGGGCAGTCACTAGTCGGAGGGGCGCCGTCAATCGCCGGAGGGGCGCCGTCAATCGCCGGAGGGGCGCCGTCACTGAACGGAGGAGCGCCGTCAATCACCGGAGGGACGCGGTCACTGACCAGAGGGGTGCCATCAATGGCCGGAGGGGCGCCGTCACTGGTCGGATGGGCGCCGTCACTCGCCGGAGGGGCGTGGTCACTGGCCGAAGGGGCGCCGTCACTAGCCTTAGTGGCGCCGTCACTGGCGGTAGAGGCGCCTTCACTGGCTGGAGGGGCGCCTTCACTGGCTGGAGGGGCGCCGTCACTGACCGGAGGGGCGCCGTCACTAGCCGGAGGGCGCCGTCACTGGGCGGAGGGGCGCCGTCACTGACCGGAGGGGGCGCCGTCACTACCCGGAGGGGCGCCGACACTGGCCGGAGGGGTGCCGTCACTAGCCGGAGGGGCGCCGTCACTGACCGGAGGGGGCGCCGTCACTATCCGGAAGGCCGCCGTCACGGGTTGGAGGGGCGCCGTCACTGATCGGAGGGGCGCCAGCTGTGCATGGGCGCCTCGGGTCCAAAGGACCAGATCATTCCCTGAATGACCGTATACCATGAACGCCACTGCACTGGTACCTGTCCTGTTATGGTGCTAATTGCAAAACAAAACAATGGCCGGGGGGCCGCCTTCGGCGCCCGTCAAAAACGGTACGGACATTCCGTACTGTCCGTATAGGTGGTTGCGCCCCTGCCTATGCTGTTCTACAAACTCCTGTACAAAAGGAAGCTTCCTGACAAGAGATTTTACATTTGACTGGCCAATTTTCAACACGAAAATAGAACTATAGCCACACTATAACCACCACACAGTATGCAGATGGGTGTACCTACGCTTCGTGGACAAACTTAAAAGTAAAAGTGTGCTCACGATTTTTTTCTTTCTAGCGTTAAACAAATTGGAACACGATATCTTTCGCAAACAAGTGACCTTGGCTATGATAACCGTAATTAAAACAAAATTCATCTCATCGGCCTTCAAGACGGTCAGCGTGCTAATAATGCTATACAAATAGCCAAACACTGAACAACGGCTTGACGCGGTCACTAGCGTTGGCGAAAAAGCTCCCAGGCGGGGAACCGAACCCCGGTCTCCCGCGTGACAGGCGGGGATGCTCACCACTATACTACCTAGGAGTGACGCAACGGTTGTCTAGTGTACAATACAAATCAAGTCAAGATGGATTGTGCATCCACAAATAAAATAATATTTCCATTGGCAGTTTGATAAATATTTTTATAATCATTCTTACTCAATGTTTGTATATTTTAACTCGAAATTCATAAAACCAACGTACATCGAAGTAGACTACAGTCCACAACTTAAGCGGAGTTCACAGTGAGAGCGGCGGACGCCAAAAGACATCTGCCATCCGTCATTTTGCCGGACGCCAGCCCGACTGATCGAAGTCGAAATATGGTAGCCATTGGCAGATCCGCCAGCCGAGCTGGCGGATGCGCCAGGCTTCCAAATGTAGCTGCCGAAAGTGGCGCTCTATATTCATAACTGAGTTTTTGTTGTGGGATTTTGTTTGTATGCTGACGTTTGGTTGATGTGTTACCCGCGAGTTACTGGGGGGCTATTTTTTGCCCCCCCCCCTTCTGTTATTTTGCAATAACTCCTTAACGAACACCGGTATCGTCACCAAACTGGCAGTACCTTCGCTCACATCAATTCTACACATGTTGGCAAAAGGAAAATTATGAGGTTATGATAAGTCCACCGGGAATGACGTCAGAGTGAAATAATGGTTTGCGAAAAACGCTGTCAAAGGTACGACGTTTGATATAAACTTAATGGTTTAAAATCAAATTACTGACAATAGACCGGGCTATCCAACTGCTATCTCGGATTTTTGAGTTTTTTTAATTCAAAATTTTGAGAAATCAAAATACATTTTTTTTTACAAACTTTTCAAGAAAAATCAGAATTATCAAGAAAACGGAATATATGTGATCGAGACGTGTGCGGTGAATATGTGTACCAAATTTGAAGTCGATATCTAAAATAAATGTCAACCAGTTCATAGTCGGGTTGTTTTATGAAGAAAGGACATTTTCAAATGAGCATGTTGAACAATGTTGGTGTATTTATACCACTGGTGCATCTGTGTAAGCACAACACTGGACTATACCACTCTGAGCTACAGCCCTAGTCTGCAGCACACCACTCTGCACAACACAACTCTGAAACCACCACACGCGCCCATAGGAACTTACTCGCTAAACATGCGGTAAATTTCGTCGCGAGCACGCTTTGCGGCCTGCGCGTCACGGCTGTCCAGCTGGGCAAGCACGAAGCTTGCAAACGTCGCGTTCACTGACTTCGAAGAGGCGCGGTTGTGTGCCATCTCCTCCATGATGCGCTCCTCCACAGATGGCGACTCGCTCGCTCGTCGTTTTTGGCGCTGCGTGACGCGCTGCTGCTGCTGCCTTCAGCTGCTGAGAGGAGCTGGATGGATACTGACGGAGCGGCTAAATGCTGCACCAACTCATCGACGTTCTCAAACACTATAGGAATGTCCGCGGAAGTGAAGTGTCTAGGCTCCAGCCGGCTCTCGACGGCGGCAGGAACCGCAGCGGCAGCGGGAGCGGTCAGGTCACCGGCGGCATGAGCGGTCAGGTCACCGTCGGCAGGAGCGGTCAGCCACCAGCGGCGGGAGCGATCGAGGCGGATGTCCTGAGCATGCCATGGACATCGGAAGCCGCCAGGGCAGCAGGAACTGAGCGGGTCCGGAAATGGGCGGACGAGACGTTCCTGAAAGTTTTAGAAATGGTTCAGACCTAAAAAGCACGCATACAAAAACGTCACCGCCAACGACAGCAGGGCAGGGCAGGGCAGGGCAGGGCAGGGCAGGGCAGGGCAGGGCAGGGCAGGGCAGGGCAGGGCAGGGCAGGGCAGGGCAGGGCAGGGCAGGGCAGGGCAGGGCAGGGCAGGGCAGGGCAGGGCAGGGCAGGGCAGGGCAGGGCAGGGCAGGGCAGGGCAGGGCAGGGCAGGGCAGGGCAGGGCAGGGCAGGGCAGGGCAGGGCAGGGCAGGGCAGGGCAGGGTAGGGCACAGAGGACGGGGGGTGGCGGCCATCCCCCAGCGGCGCCCCCCCCCCCCCGCCCGGCGGGGGCGCCGAGCCGCCCAGAGATGACCGTGCAGTTTGGACAGGGGCGCCGAGCTTCCCAGAGGGGAGCGCCGAGCGGCACGGAGATGGGCGCCGAGCTACGCGGACAGTGCGCCGAGCGAACCGCAGAGGGGCTGTGAGTTGCCTAGGGAGGGACGGACGCTGAGCGGCCCGGGAGCGCCATGCAGTCCGAACAGGGGCGCCGAGCTGCCCGGAGGGGGCACCGAGCAGCCCGAGCATGCAGTCCGGAGTGAATCAATCCACTATGTAACACTCTGGGGCTGGTTCAGTTACAACTTAGACAAAAATTAGTTCCACAACAATCATGGGTGGGGCTTTTCTCAGCCCGAGCCTTTCCTGGATACAAATCCAAGAGTTCTGTCTCTGTTGTGTGTTGTGATATGATGCATGCGCTTTTAGATATAGCCATGGAAATTTTTCGACCTCAACTATTAATTCATTAATTTTCTGTTCAGAAAACCAGAAAAATTAAGAAAAAAATCGGACCACAGGGCCCAAAGCAGACTTGTGCTTGATTCCGTTTCAGCGGAATCAATTACAATTTCATGCCAATCCAGATGGGTTTCCAATTGATATTTCACTAGGGCCATCAATTTCGAACCCGATTCCAGGGCACTCATTCCGAATCTGATTCCATTGATTTCAATTTGATTCCACTCTGGATAAAAATGTCAGATTTTACACACATTTTGTACAAACGACTCAAAGGACACAAATAGCAATATTAAATGTATTACACAGGTATACCTGGCAGGCACCTGGGAATGCTGGCGGGGCGCCAGCATTCCCAGGTGCCTGCCAGGTATACCTGTGTAATACATTTAATATTGCTATTTGTGTCCTTTGAGTCGTTTGTACAAAATGTGTGTAAAATCTGACATTTTTATCCAGAGTGGAATCAAATTGAAATCAATGGAATCAGATTCGGAATGAGTGCCCTGGAATCAGGTTCGAAATTGATGGCCCTAGTGAAATATCAATTGGAAACCCCTGGAACTCCCTGTGCAGTGTGCATGTCGGAGGGACCCCTGAGCAAGTAAGCAAGACAACAAAACAGCCAGCACTGTCTCTTACAAGGTCGAAAGGTCCCATGAGCAGGCTGGAGGGTCCCTGGACAGACCAGAGGGCCTCTGGGAAGCTCGCGGAACTTTGTAATGTTACCTTGACACTCAAAACATTGTCAACATTCAGTTGGGTGAACTATGGTAATCTGGACCCATTTTAGGAACATTCCATTTTTGGAACACTGTACCCAAAAATGGAAATGCTACTTCCAAAAATGGGTATGCTCGCTCCAAAAATGGGTACACTCGTTCCAAAAATGGGTATGGAAATAGACCTTCATGACTAAACGTGATCCACACATTGATTGGTGTGCCAACGCATAGTGCCAATGACGTCATCAGATTCAGCACCCTGGACTTTATTGATAGCATGAGCATTACAAAAATCCAAGGTTTCTTTCAAATTTTATTGGAAGTTTCACGATCTCAGGCAACACTTTTTTGTCGCCCTGAGATTGTGCAATTTCAATCAAATTTGGAAGACACAATGGATTTCTGTAATGCACATGTTGTCAATAGAATCAAGTACTGAGCTTGATGACGTCATTGGCACAATGCGTTGACGCACCATCAATGTGTGGATCACATTTAGTCATGAAGGTCGATTTCCGTACCCAATTTTGGAATGAGTACCCATTTTTGGAAGCACAGTTTCCATTTTTGGGTACAGTGTTCCAAAAATGGGTCCAGATTACCATAGTTCATCTGACTGACATTGTTATGTTACATTTGACGAGCATATCTAATGTGACTAACATGGTCGCTCATTAATCATAGTAAGATGGTAAATATACTCAATTTTGGTAATTGTACCACATAAGTTTGATCAGGATGAAAAATACCCTCCAGTGACGTCAGCAAGCTTGCTGCACCACCCGCCACTTGTTCAGGCCTGTCACACTACCCAGGGTGATAGAGGACACACCTACAGTGCTGTGTATGGAAGTGTGACGCCTGCTCCACCAATACCCAACTTTGTTCTCCACAACATTCACAATGTTGTCGCAACATTGTCAAAACATAAAATTCCAGCTTTATTTTTGATGTTACATTATCTGTAAGCCGGGACATCACACAACCTGATGTTATAATGTCATCCTGGTAGTCTACAGAATCATCCTAACATTTGAAGTGCCATCCAATTGGCACATTAGTGCAAAAAATCACCCCAACACCTAGCCACCATGTGCCACCAGTGCACAACAAATCATGATGGATTGTCCATGCCATTCAGTTTATAAACTTCACTTACAAGAGAAAAAAAATCACAAAGTTATGTGCACACCATAACACAGATTATTCCTTCTCTCCGAAAACGCCTTGAATACCACACCAGAGCGGCAATTGTTGCAAAAATAACTTAAATACAGTATCCTAGCACACACCAAACACAAAACCGACGGATCCTCCACACGCCAAATCTCCAACACTGCTGAACATTTCAAAGTGGCGGACGCCAGCCGCAATCAGCTGTTGCGATCCGGCACTTCGACGGTTGGCGGACGCGTGTTTCGCTCAGTTCACACCGCGCGAGGGTTCCGGCACCCGCCGGTCCGCCAAAATACTGGCAGATTGGCGGATCCGTCAGTGTTTTGGCGTCCGTCAAAGCGCAGTGCGAACCTTCAAATATCTTTTTATGTTTTCCCATTCAGGGATATTCACAATATTACATTCCTATATTTATCCCAACAATAATACAAAACATGAACACTTAACAGGAGGAGCAACCTCTGCATTAGTAATTAGACAAAACAAACCAAATGCAAGTAGGTATTAGTGGTGCAAGTTTCAGAAAATATTTGTTCAATGTCCGACCGATGTCCAAACCATGATCAGCTGTCCGTCCGAAACTTTCCGAAAATCATGATTTGTCCGAAATTTGTCCGAAAGCAGAAAAAGTGTTTGATATGGCAATGAATTATCTGTGGCACACTTTCTTTTTTAATACAAAAGTAACTTAGATATTTTCTCGACAACCCATCATTGGCCATTGGATGTCCGAAAATGTCCAAAGAAATATGCTTATGTCCGTCCGAAAACCGAATCGGTCTTCGGACAAATTCGGAATTCCGAAAATTATTGCACCGATTGGCACCACTATGGTTCCAATCGGTACAATAATATGGCACCACTATCATAAATGAGCCTGGTGGGTCATCTATCGGCCATTATGTCAACTAGAAGAGCGAACGTGGCTACGTTATCAGAGGCTCGTGGAGAAGTGCGGGGTGTTGTCAGTCACAGCAGTTATTCCTCGGAGGCGACATCATGCGTGCAGTAATTTTAGCTGCCGGATACGGGACCAGGCAAGTGTGAAACATTTACTTACTCTGTGTGATGTTTGTTTTGTTTTGTTTTAGAAGTTGCTTTGTTTCCGTCGAATGACGTGCTGTGATTTGTTTGCAGAATGCAGAGGGACATTGACGCCGATTCCACTGACCAGTACAGCCATCTATCGGGCGTTCCCAAACCTCTGCTTCCAGTGGCGGGGGCGCCACTGGTGTCGCACTGGATCGCCGTCTTGGAGGAGCTCGGGCAGCAAGAGGACCCCGTTCAGGTTGACGAGGTGGTGGTTGTCGTCAACGCGACCAACAAGCCGCAGTTCGAGCGGTGGCGAGCGGGCCTGACCACGAGCCTGAAGGTGTCACTGGTCTGCGATGGCGCCACCAGCAACGAGACGCGGCCAGGGGCCATCACCTGTATGGCGCTGGGCGTCGGAGAAGACCTGACCAGCGACGTTCTCTTCATTGGCGGGTGCGTACCCTCACCTCATTGGCATGGTAAAATCAGCTAAATACATTGCCATGCCCCGTTAAGCCCCAAAGGCCGGTCGCCGTTCCTCTGGCAGTTGGCACAAAGGTATGCCATCGTCATGCAGTGGCGTACCCCAGGATTTACTCCAGGAGGGGAAATTTTTGCTCAGGGGGCATAAAGGATCCCCACCAAAATAAAACTCACCGGATTTGGCCCGCTATATTTTTAAAAGGGCATATTTTCACCATTTTTCTCTTTAAAAAATCGCAAAAAATCGTTCATTTTTTAGACCAAAGGGGCACGTACAGACCTTCAGGGGGGGGGGGGGGGGGCAATTGCCCCGTCCCCCCCCCCCTTGTGTACGCCTATGTCGTCATGTCGGAGGCTGATGACACGTGTTGCCGCCGGACACGTGTTGCCGCGTGTTGCCGCCGGACACGTGTTGCCGCCGGACACGTGGTGGTCTTAAGACACCCCTACGGAGTGTTAGCCATATTCATGTTATGAATCTCACCGTCGCTTCACCCAGTGGCGGATCCAGCGGGGGGCAGGGGCCCGTGCCCCCTGTCAGGGCCTCCTGTAAGATATTTTGACTTGGGGGGGGGACACTTACACATTTTTTCCGATGATAGGCTTTGGACATCCACCTGCCAAATATTGTTGTACGGTGATATACGGCTTTCGTGTTTCGCGTACGGCACATGAACTAGAGCCCTTCATGGAGTGGGAATCCCGTACGGGAATGGAAACGGGACGGGAATGGGTGGGAATGGGGCACACTTTTGGGAAATTAACGGGTTGGAACGGGTTACGGGACAGACCACATATTTTTTTAGCACCACAAAGAGTGAAATATGCTGAAACGGGTGGGAACGAGATTCAATTATGAATTCGGATTGGAACGGGTTTTGGTCTGGCTGAATGGGCTGTTACGGGGGGGGGAGGGGCTGAAAATGTGTCCCGTGAAGGGCTCTAAGTCATGAACTGTACGTGTCTGACGAATCACAAAAGTTGCATTTAATTTTGTCTGTCACGCAGAAGCAGATATGAAAAGAAGAACGAGCACCGAAATGTTTGAAGCCTTAAAATGCGCGCGGAAGGCGCGCAAATTTTCCCTGTTCAAGTACCCGAATTGCTTATTTTCCGAATGTATGACCAGCGGTGTCGATTTTTCAAAACGGCTGGGGGGGGGGGGCGAACACACTGGCGGATCCAGCCTCTCTCCGTGGGGGGTATCTTTTTGTGGCTAAAAGGTACCCCCCATTTTTTCATCTGCGGATTTAGGTCGGTCAACTTATTTTGGTATTCGAGCTTAAGAAATTCACTTTTCAAATTCACACAAATTTATTTTGTGGATTTTTTCCGAAAAAAATCGGTTGGTTTTTATTTTGGGGGTCAAAACACAAACTTTCGCGAATCTGAGATATCAATTTGGAAGAGAATGTCATTTCCCTTCTTTAACGTTTGTTTTGTTGTTGCAATTTGCTTCAAAACTATTTTCTACGATTGTTTAACCATTGATCATTTTTCCACCAACAATGGCATGACATGATGTCTACGTCATTATCTACCAAAAACACTACATCAATTTATAGGAATTTGGTGAGAAGACGTAGAATTGATGCAGCATAAGGTACTGAAAGTCTGACGTTGATATCTATCATAGTTTTCAAGTTATTGAGAAAATCCGGGAGGGGGCATATTCTGCCCTGCCCTGCCTGCCCTGCCACCGCCACCCCCACCCCCAGCGGGGCGCGGGTTAAGTGTCAACGCCGCTGCTTGAAAATATAATTAACTGTATACGCATTTTAATTGTAAAGTGCACTGACGGAATGGTGATGTTGAGTTTGCAATATAAAAAGCAAATCATAGCCCGCAAAGAAGTGATTCTAAATAGTGATGAGGCGACTCCAATTTTACGAATGTGTGCCAATCATGAGTGGTGCAAATGTATGTTTTTATCTAATCATGGGGGGAGTTTCGGGAACCAAATTTTGCAGGTGAAATCGGACACGCTTAATCTACCGATACACAACAAAAACTCCATATTGGCCTGCGAGGTGGCAATATCCCTTTAAACTGATTGTCGTTTGAACACAGCATATTGATGGATGACGTCACGCTATTCGCTGCCTTGACTGAATTGTATCTAAGGCCTTAGAATGAATGGTGAATGAATGGATGAACTTGACATTCAATCATAGTAGAAGCCAATCTTGTGCACCAACTTTTAGCTGCCATATCATAATGTTATTTTATAAAAGTAATTAGGTACCTACAGCTTTAAGAACAAAGAAAGGATTCAACGATATATGGTTTAAAATGACATGTAATTTGAGATAAGAATAAATTAACTTTCATATCCTTTGGAACGAATTCAGCAAGAACAATCAAGCAAGTCTGCTTTCTGGGGGGGGGGGGGGGGCGTCCCCCTGATTTTTGAACTGGGGGGATGCGTCCCCCCCCCCCCCGCCGGCGACGCCCATGAATAGTCATGACATTTTAACGTCTCGGTTAACGTATTCATAATACTCCTTCATTATCTGTATTGTGATCCATTGTTCAGTGCAATTGACGGCAAAAGGTAATAATGCATCGCTACCGACTGCCATGGAACTTTTTACGTTTTACCTACTCGTACTCGGTGTTTACCCTTCATTTTGTGAACACGCTTGTCTCTATTTGCGTTCCCCGGTGCTCACTCGCGCTCTACCACTCGGTGCCGCTACTGCCGCTCCCTGTCACTACTGTGGTGCGCTATCGTCGTCCGTCACCACGCCGCCGCCGCCGCCGTCCGCCGTCAAGCTTCCCTCCTCCGCGTCATGAGCCTCTGCCAGTTCGCGTACGGCCGTCCGCTCGCAGGAGTAGCACTGCAGACGGCTCTCGTCCGTTGCCGACCGGCAGCCGAGACTGCGGTAAAACCGTACGGCCGGCTCGTTCCAGCCGTACACGGTGAAATCGATGTGCGGCGCGCCCTCCCGCACGGCCGCCGCGGCCACGGCCTGTACCAGCCGGCGGCCGACGCCGCGCCGGCGCGCCGCCTCGCGCACGAACAGATCGGCCAGGAACAGGCAGCGGCCGATACCGTCGTAGCCGGCCCAGCTGCGGGTGTAGATGGCGTGGCCCACCAGCTGGCCGCCGCAGTCGGCCACGAAGGCGGAGAAGGCGGGCCGCGCGCCGAACCCGTCCCGCTCCAGGTCGGCGGCGGTCAGCTGCGGCAGCGTCATGTCCTTCTTCTCGAACTCGTTGATGGCGCGCAGGTTGGCCTCCAACTGAATGCAGTCGGACTCCACCGCCGGGCGGATCACGATCAGCGTGGCAGTCTCGGCCGGAGCGGCGGAGGCGTCAGACATGGCGGAGGTGACTTGTGGGCTGGTGACTCACTGATAGTATGACGGACGGTGTGTGTGACTCGCTGTCTGAACACTGGTGACTCCGGTGCGACTCGCTGTCGAACACTGGTGACTCCGGTGCGACTCGCTGTCGAACACTGGTGACTCCGGTGTGACACGCTGTCGAACACTGGTGACTCCGGTGTGACACGCTGTCGAACACTGGTGACTCCGGTGTGACACGCTGTCGAACACTGGTGAATCCGGTGTGACACGCTGTCGAACACTGGTGACTCCGGTGTGACACGCTGTCGAACACTGGTGACTCCGGTGTGACACGCTGTCGAACACTGCAGTGACTCTGGTGTGACACGCTGTCGAACACCGCTGACTTCACTGTCGGACACTGATGACCTCACTGTCCAGTGTCCAACACTGGTGACTGGTGTGACTAGCTGTGGAACAGTGGTGACTTCACTGTCGACCACTCGCCGCCCGACTGCGGTCGGTAACACGACCCGGGGCCCGGTCTGACCTTGAAATGTCGTATGGCCGTGCGGACGTGCGTCTTTTATGTTTATGTTGCCCCGTGCGTGGCAGAGCTGCCATATGGATTATGGACAAGGGCGGATCCAGGGGGCGGGGGGGGACAAGGGGCCATGGCTCTCCCAAAGGTCCTGAAACCGTGATTTGGCCCCCCAAAACGGCCGGACGTACAGTGGCGGACGGCTGACGGCCCGCTCTATCCCCCACCGCTCAACAATTTCTCGCTGACGGCTGACGGCCCGCTACCACCCCCTCCCCCCCCCCCCCTTCGCTCAACAACTTTTCGTGAAAATACGCCACTGGATTTTCTCTCCCCGCCCCCCCCCCCCCAAAAAAAAAACGTCTAGATCTGCCCTTGATTATGGATGACCCTAAACCGCATCATTATTTACAACAGAGCTCAATCTCAGGAACGGCTGATTCCAGGAATCTTGGATTCCAACGACTTCAAACCGACATATGCCACCCCCCCCCCCCCCTCGTCTGGCTCGTGCTGCAGGGACACGCTGTTCCCGCGCCAGTTCAGTGTGCCCGGCTTCCTGTCGGCGGCGCGCCGGGAGCTGGCGGTGGACGCCTGCTCGTGTCACGTGGTGTCAGTGCCCTGTCCAGAAGAGCGCGTCAGCCGACACGGCATCATCGAGATCGACGGCATGCGCCGCATCGTCGGCTTCAAAGAGAAGCCGCAGCCGAGCGAGACCAGCTCTCGGCTACAGGTGAGCGTGGCGAGCGGGGCCCGGGAGACTTCAAAGGTACATCACCGAGGGCTGATAACATATATAATATATACCTCGCGCACTGCAGCATTGCATGTTGTGTTCGGGTTCGCCGTATTGCTAGGGTCACCTGAGAACTTCTGCAGATGACAGTGCACTATGAGAGAATTCGCAACATAATTATCCCAAGATAACCATCAGCCGCATGTTTAAATTAAAGGGAATGTGTCACCTGTGTATTGGTTTTGAACTGAGATAGCGCTTAACTGGCCGTTATTGAAATGTCGAAATTATAAAGGTGATTTTTCCGCCAAACTTATCCGTTTTTAAGCAATTAAATCTCGCATTTTACAAATGGGGTCTATGGTAATGCCGCCGCTGATTGGCTTACAGCCACTTTAAAATTGTTGGTCCTGGAAGTCAGACGACCTGTATTTCTCGAACCTTGGCGAGTATGATGTAAACAACGGCCAACGCGATAGGGTGGTTTGTCACGTTGTTTGAAGTTTCAGTTATGGATTTATTGCTTTTTTAATAAATATTGAGCTATCGCAATGCCTCCCACTCGTCATTGTGTTTTGTGCTAGAGAAGACAGTTCTACAATGTTTGTATATAAATCGACAGAATTGTCTGAAACGATTGTGCTGCTAAATGGCAGCATAAAGGTTTTCTCTATAGCTCTATATAGCTCAATAAAGACGTCATCATCTAAAATTTAAAAACTTAATTTGTATAAAGTTAAGTGCCTTTTCGAGAGAACAAATATCACCATCGTTTTCAGCAGCACTTACTTCATATTTTCGACTACAACCAGCGTATATTTTACAACTTTCAGAAAGGTGAAACATTCCCTTTAAAGGGAATAAGTCACTTTGAAAGTTGTCTTGAAATTTGGCTATACGGGGTATTTCGAGCCGAAAAAAAAAACGAATATGGCATTTGTTTGGACGATAGATGGATATCCGTCGAAAAAATGGTCATGTTTCTTTTTTCTCCTTCATGGCCAAAGCAAAACTTCATAACAATAATATGAGTATGACGTAATGCATATGGAAGCTTGGATATGGAAACTATTGCACACAATAACGACGGACTTTAGGCATATATACGCAGGCTGCTTGTAACGTAAACAACCGTTGTGAGGACCATTGTTCGTCACGGGCCCACCAACCCCCAGTCCGGCCCCAGGGGTGGTAAAAGTGCTTTGACTGGCCCCGACCAAAAGTTGCACATACAAAAATGACCCCAGCTCAGCTGGGGTCATTTTTTTATACTTCACATGAATACCCTAACACCTGGCTGCACGCTCACATCATCCCTGTATTTTAACCCGCGCCGTGCCGGGGGGTTTAGACACCTCCCTCAGGTTTGTCGCGGATAGCGGGAAAACGGCGGCGCGCAGCGCCGCCGGGCTTTGGCACAGCTGTTTGGGCATCAATTGTCCACATTATGTAAACAAAAATACCTCGAGTCATCTCAAGTCAGGTCACCAGACCAGGTCACGTGACCCCACCTCCAAAATAACTTGTGGTCGTACCACAGTCACAGTTTGTGGATGATCGGTTTTACACTTACAGGATTTCATAAGGTCATATACATCTACAATTCGTTTGTCTTGAATTTTTTATATCAGCGACATAAGGTCGGGTCAATTTCGTGACCTCCCCATAATATTCAAATGCTTCCTTTTCCAAGGATACGCAAGATAGCAGTCTAATTCCTTCTGGATCATGTTATTATAGGCCATTCTTGATGACCTAGGTGCCATTTTTGTTCAGTGACCCCTACAGGGTCAGCCGAGGTCATACAAGGTCACCAACAGTTGTATGGCAATAACTCTTGACATAATGACGATAGAGAAGTGAAACCGAAACCAATGTGTTTGTCTCGTTACGGGACGTCTTCCCATATGCAACATGACCTACTTGGGTCACCACTTGACCTTGACCTGAGGTCACATTTTTAGGTTGACCTAACCTGTTCAACTCTAATCTGAGTCGAAGTGCCTTGACGAGACAAATACGATGGCGTCAACATGATTGCCTTGTATTTATTAGGTAAAAAGCTATTAGTGATAAACTGTTTTGCAAAAAAAATAGCCTTTTGACATTTGATGAGCTCTGGAGCCGACATTTGATGAGCTCTGGAGCCTAAACTATTAACCTGAGATAAAATATAAGGACACTTTAACGATTGCATTTTTGAGCTTTCCATTGATTTTTTCGTTTCTTCCTAGCTATCATAGGTCCTGTGATATCTGGGAGTTTCTAGAGCGAAGTTCTAAAACTGGAAAATCTGACATTTGATGACCTCTGGTGACCTCAATATTGACTTGATGAAAACAAAATATCCGAAGTACCTTCGAATGTGCTTGTCGAGAGCTTTCGAACGCCCTTTTCCGCGTCTTTCTAGCCCTTTTAGTTTTCGAGTTAGAGGGGGCACGGCGAAGGCACGGCGAACCCCTTCCCCCGGCACGGCGAAGGTGGCGCCGAGCACTGGCACGGCGCGGGTTAAAACCAAACAAAGATCTATAGCTAATTATTGGGCGATATTCGCTTTTGCACACCTTGATGTAGGTAAATTGAATATTTTATACTAATTCTACATGTCTAATTTCGTCAGAACTGCACACAAAACAGGGATATTCTCAGTACTTACCTAACAATAATAATTTGCATCACCCGTCAATCGCCTCCGCCGACCGCCCGCAACGACCCCGCCATTACAACTGAAATGTAAACAACGTGGGCGCAGAAATGCGTCAGATACCAAGTTTTCCATATAACGTCATATGTATCTGGTCGACCACTAAACCCTATCACGCTCTCCAGGGACGTAGGAACGTCACGAAAAGTGTATGTGGGTGGGGGGGGGGGGGCAGTGAAACTGTGATCTCGTTTTGAGAGAACCCCAACCCCCCTATGGAAGATTTCTTTGCAGATTTGGGCTGTTCTAGTCTTGGCGAACCTTTTGCCATCAAAACATTTTCTCACCAAGCAAAAATAAAGATTTTAGCCAAAAAATGTCCGAAAAGTGCGGGGGACAAACACACACAGCCACAGCAACAGTGTGTTGCTGTGGAAATGAACTGCTGGTTAAATATGTTTGAGCTCTGACCTGAGCTTGCGTGCATTACTTCAACATTCTCAGCCCAGGCCCGTCCAGAGCCCGGTGATTTCCTTAAAGTTGAGGCCCGACCCAGGCCCGGCCCATGGCTCATAGGGCCAGCCCGGCCCGTGACGAACTCTGGTGAGGACCCGAAACAAGTTTCGGTGAAATTAAGCTTCTTCTTCTAAAAGGGGCCCACTAGTCCTGTGTCGAAATTACTTAGCGTAGCGAGGTAATTATTTCACCACAGCCCGTGTTTGATCTGCTCTTCAAATCTGCTACCTCAGTTCAAAACCCCATGTTAAATGTGAACTATTCCCTTTAAAATAGGTATTATTACTACGACGAAAACTGTCATTTTTCACCAGTAATTGTGTTAAACTACAATGCAAACCTCATGTGTTGCCAGTGTCCGTGCTTCTACCTGGTGCCGGCGGCGAGTCTGGCGCACCTGACGGCGTACCTGGCGCGCCACCCGTCTCTGGCCGAGCGGGACGCCACCGGCCTGCTGGTGGCCAACCTGGCGCGGCGGGAGCGAGTCGTGGCGCACCCGGCGCCGGCGCGCTACGACGTCGGCAGCCTGGATACCTATCTGCAGTGCTGCCGAGAGCTGGCCGCAGCCGGGGGTGGAGACAGCTGCTGAGCGCTGGCCGGGGCTGGGGACAGCTGCTGAGCGCTGGCCGGGGCTGGAGACCTGCTGAACGCTGGCCGGGGCTGGAGACAGCTGGATGGCGCCCCGACAGATGGCAGAGGCTCGCACGCTTGCCTTGACCCACAAGGTACTGCGGCAGGGCGCGCCTGATTCGCTTGCGAGCTTGTTTGTCCGGTGTCGTGACGCACGGGAGAGGACCACCCGGCAGGACAGACTCCTGCGTCTCCCCAGACCGAGAACCGAGGCTGGGGAAACGACGATTTGCCTATCGTGCTCCAGCGTTGTACAACGCACTGCCTGCCGGTGTCGCCGAAATGACACAGCGATTCTTTGTTCGTGCTGTGAAGGCACATCTGACAACGGCTGGCGATACAGGACGTCGCTGAATGTGTTTGTGTGTGTGTATGTATGTGTGTGTGACATATGTCTCGTGTTTTGGACCTGCATGTTTCTATTCCTGTACCGTTTGACTCGGGGTGGTAATAACCACGACTTATTGTGGATAACCCTACGATCGTAATACAAATACAAATACAAATACTTCTGAGCGCTGGCCGGGGCTGGAGACAGCTGCTGAGCGCTGGCCGGGGCTGGAGCCGGAGCTGTCCAGCAATCGTTTCTGGTTTTGCAAACAGTTTCATGGCTTGACACTCCTGCAAATAACACAATATTTGAAGGTCAACTGATTACAGTGACACAAAACAGGCGCACATGAATCGAGCCGTCTGCTGACGATAGAAACACGGAGAGGAGATCGTCTCCAGTTTCGTGATATTTATACCATTCGTCAGTGAACGGTTCTGTAAGTGTAGCCGCGGCCACTTGTGCCTTTGGCTGTGGACAAATATTGCCGGATCAAAGTGTGCCGGGTCGTGCCGTGAAACACATTCGTTGCATCAAGCCAGTAAGGGAAGGTATGGAAATGCCCACGTCTCGGGAAAACGTGTACCATGACGTGACAAGTGTTGCATAGTTACCTACCTGTTAATTCCATGTTGTTGCGATGAATAGGGCAAGGTGATTGTGTGTTGTTTCCTATTCGTAATGCAAATATAAGATGAAGGTGCTGGGAAGTTTCGGACCGAAAGATGTTCATATAGGACAAGTGAGAACGACATACCCCTTGATGATCCTACATCATCATGCC
Source organism: Chirona hameri (assembly GCA_036785665.1). Taxonomy (NCBI): domain Eukaryota; kingdom Metazoa; phylum Arthropoda; class Thecostraca; order Balanomorpha; family Balanidae; genus Chirona; species Chirona hameri. The sequence goes on from JAXIVJ010015983.1 coordinate 17,245, forward strand.
CCCCTATTTCCACCTAATAATGGTTGGAAATAGGACGGGTAAGACGCATATCTACTCAGGGGCGTAGGAAGAATTTCGCCCAGGGGGCGGGGGGGGGGGGGCTAAAGGGTGCCGGACGAAAAGTCGAATGGCAAAAAGTAAACGGATGTTAAGTAATGGGACATTTAGTCAATAGTAAAAGTCAAAAGTCCTAAAAGTCGACGGGTAAAAAGTCGACGTGGAAAATAGTCAACCGTGAAAAAGTCAAACGGATAAAAAGTAAATTGACGAAAAGTCAACAGGGTAAAAAGTCAACTGTCAAAAAGTCGACATGGAAAAAAGTCGACGGACCAAAAGTCAAGCGGATAAAAAGTAAAATGACAAAAAGTCAACATGGTAAAAAGTCAACAGTCAAAAAGTCAACATGGAAAAAAGTCGACGGATCAAAAGTCAAACGGATAAAAGGTCAAGTGACAAAAAGTCAACAGGGTAAAAAGTCAACAGACGAAAAGGCAAAAGGGTAAAAAGTCAAAAGATGGAAAGTAAACGGACGGAAAGTCAAGGGGTAAGAAGTCGACGTCGCTAAAAGACAAAAGACGAAAAGTCGAAATGGCAAAAAGTCGAAGGATAAAAAGTCGAAATGGTAAAAAGCCAACGTCGCTAAAAGTCAAAAGATGAAAAGAAGAAATGGTAAAAAGTCAACGTCGCTAAAAGTCGAAAGATGAAAAGTGAAAAACGTTAAAAGTCGAGATGGAAAAAAATACGTTAAAAGTCAAATAGCAAAAAGTCGACGTCGAAAAAGTCAAAAGATGAAGAGTAAAAAGGTAAAAAGTTGAAATGGCAAAAAGTCAATGACGATAATCAGTTCATTTGGCCCATTTAATTTTCGTCTCTTGACTTCCCGTTCATTCAATTATTTTCTTTGGACTATCCGACTATTAACGCGGAAGCCGCGTTTTATACCTCAACAACGTATGTACAATGTACATATATACCTTTTACCTACCTACAGTTTAAAATAATTGAGATTATTCTACTTATGCTTTGGTTAGTTGATTGTGGTGTGACCCATTTATTAACGTGTTCAAACATGGATAAAAAATAAGTACTTCATGTCTTATATATTTATGTAGATGTTATATATGGTGCAAATTAAACTGAAGATCAGACTCAGCAGTGCCGCATCCAACGGTACCTATCCCTAAGCAAGTTGTCAACGTTTCTTTGTTGGTTGAACTCTTCAAAGCTTCCTTTCTTAGGCAATGCTTCAACAATACATTGACATATCTTACACTTCGATCGTATACGATCAAAGTATGTAAGTTCTCGTGATAAACGATAACGTTACCGAGGGCCTGAAAATTCAAATTGACTTTCTTATCTCCTGTTCAATAGTTAAGCACAAATATAATATGGCAATTGGCATACCCTTAACCATGGCTTCGATTCCACTTTTGTGTGAGACAAACTTCAGTCAAGATGTGTATTGATGCAGTCCCTGAGTCATGTATCAATGAAAACATGTATCATGAACAACTATGCCATCAGGAGGTATTTTGCCGACCATGGCAAAACAAACCCTCCCAAACCCACGAAAACAAATAATTACTCTGGATTAGATGCATCAAACTATTCACAATACCCAAATTAAATTCAACTGACCCAAGCATTGACTTTTTACGCGTTGACTTTTAGCTATGCGACTTTTTACAATTTGACTTTTGGCGTGTTGACTTTTTGCCATGTTGACTTTTTACCTTTTCCTTTTTTTTACCTTTTCGACTTTTTACCTTTTCGACTTTTTACCTTTTCGACTTTTTACAATTATACTTTTTATCTTTCGACTTTTTATCTTTCGACTTTTTATCTTTCGACTTTTTATCCTTCGACTTTTTATCTTTCGACTTTTATCTATACGACTTTTTACTATTCGACTTTTAGCGTGTTGACTTTTTGCCATGTTGACTTTTTACCTTTTCGACTTTTTATCTTTCGACTTTTATCCATACGACTTTTTACTATTACACTTTTAGCGTGTTGAATTTTTGCCATGTTGACTTTTTACCTTTTCGACTTTTTATCTTTTGACTTTTATCTATACGACTTTTTACTATTCGACCTTTAGCGTGTTGACTTTTTGCCATGTTGTCTTTTTAATTTTTCTAATTTTTATCTTCAACTTTTAGCGATATCGACTTTTTACCCCTTGACTTTTCGTCCCTTGACTTTCCGTCCGTTTACTTTTTCCCTTATGACTTTTTACCCTGGAATTGGGGCTAAATGGGATCAGAGCCCCTCTGATCCCCCTCTGATCCTCGTAGCCAAAGGGGGGAGCACATTATTAAAACAGTACAGTGCGTTGTATGTTGTAAAACAACGACAAATAAGATTTCGACAACGAAAAACAAGTGTATTTTTTCATTTTTGGGAGTGAAAAACACAAAATTTCGAAAATCCGAGTCATTTTTAATATTTTGTCATTTCCTTTTCAACTTTTGTACTTGCAATTTTCGTCAAAACTCGAATTTCTATGATTTTTCAAACATGTATTGTTTTTCCACCAAAAATTACATGACATGACGTGATTAAAACGTCATTATCTCCCAAAGTAATCCACCATTTGCATTGAAATGTTGTGATAAGACGTAGAATTGATGCAGCATAAGGTACTGAAGGATTGACGTCGATATATATAATTGTTTTCAAGTTATTGAGAAAATCCGGGAGTGGGGCGGGGGTGGCAGATTCTGCCACCTCCAGCGGGGCGCGGATTAATGCAAATATTATCCTTAATCTTCTTCAATTCGGATTCAGGAAACAACACAGTACGTACATGCCGATTGTTCAAATGTAGGATGAAGTTGACAAAATATCTACAAAATAACGAAATAACATGCTCAACCTTGATTTACAGAAAGCTTTGGGTACAATTTGCTTTGCAATTCTCTTGAAAAAAATACACCACATTGTGATACGAGGGGTTTCTACAACACGATAGTCATATATTAATAAGAGGCATAAAATGGCAATAATAGATGAGGTTGCATCTAATAAACAAATGATGAAAATTGGCGTCCCACAGGGTTCAATTTTAGGTCCTCTTTTATTTATTCTCTATATTAATGACACCAGCAATACAACAGAAATAGGCACCTTTTACTTATTTGCTAATGATATACGGCAATTTATATTCAAGCTAGAAATGTTGAAGAGCTGCAAATAAAGATTAATGAATTAATTCCAAAAATAACGAGTTGTTCCATGTAAATATATTATCACTAAATGCATCAAAGACAAATTAAAAAATATATTCAAGACCAGTGCGTGACAAGATCTTGACATAGTATTAACCCGCGACTTACTGGGGGGAGTATTTTTTGCCCCCCCCCCCCTCCCGTTATTTTGGATATTGGACGGATTTGATTGAGCTTTACAGCTGTATATCTTTTATCGATTTTGTATTTATTTTATCGACACAGTGTATACTCCGGACCGATCATTTATCTACACATCTGTGTTTTTCCCATGTCCGTGCGACTCGTGGTTACCGAGATACTCGTCCGGGATTGCATCCCCCAACAGCCCCGCTGTATTAATCCGCGTTCGGTTCGGCGATCCAACATGGCGGCCAGGCGCGACAGTACGCGACATACCCGGTTGCGCGGGCCGCCAACCTGTGGTTAATACTCGTACATTGTCAAAGCCCTGTACCCCTCTCAGACGTTACTAGCATACACTGAAACACAATGCTAACTTTGACTGGTCTTCCTTTGAGAACCCCACCGGCGCTCGACCGGCAGACCACCTCTACCACCACAGGACCCTCTAAAGGACAGCAGAGGCCCTCTACGGATCGGCAGAGGCCTTTAAAGTCCGTCAGATAGCCATCTGCAGATCGGCTGGGCCCTATAAAGGCCGACAGAGGGCTCTCTACAGATCGGCAGGGCCCTCTAAAGGCCAGCAGGGCCCTCTAAGAGATTGGCTGGGACACTGCAGATCGACAGGGCCCCTTAAGGCTGGACGATGGCCCTCTACAGGTCAACAGGGCCCTCTAAATGTCGGCAGAGTCCCTCTGCAGATTGGCAGGGCAATCTACAGATCGGCAGGACCCTCTAAAGGCCGTCAGGGCCCTCTAAAGGCCAGAAAGACCATCTAATGGCCGGTAGAGAGCCCTTTTAGATTAGCTGGGGCACTCTGCAGATCGGCAGGGCTTCTAAAGGCTGGAAGAGGGCTTTCTACAGGTCCGCAGGGCCCTCCACATGCTGGAGGGGTCCTCTAAAGGCCGGCAGAGGGCCCTCTATAGATCGACAGGGCCCTCTAAAGGCCAGCAGAGGGCCCTCTATAAATTGACTGGGATACTCTGCAGATCGACAAGGCCCCTAAAGGCTGGAAGAGGGCCCTCTAAATGTCGGCAGAGGCCCTCTGCAGATTGGCAGGGCGTTCTACAGATCTGCAGGGCCCTCTAAAGACCGACAGGGCCCTCTAGAGGCCGGAAGGGTCCTCTAAAGGCCGGAAAGGCCCACTCAAGGCCAACAGGGTCCTCTAAAGGCCGGCAGGGCCATCTAAAGGTCGGCAGAGGGCCCTCTATACATGGGCTGCGGGCACACTGCATATCGACAGGGCCTTTAAATGCCGGCAGAGGGCCCTCTATAGATCGGCAGGTCCCTCTAAAGGCCAGCAGAAGGCCCTCTACAGATTGACTGAGATCGACAAGGCCCCTAAACGCTGGAATAGGGCCCTCTAAAGGCCTACAAGGCCCTCTAGAGGCTAAAAGGGCCCTCTAACGGCGGGAAGGGCCCTCCAAAGGCCGAGAGGGCCCTCTAAAGGACGGTAGGACCATCTAAAGGTCGACAGAGGGTCATCCATAGATTGGCTAGGGCACTCTGCAGATCGACAGGGCCCCTAAATGCTGGAAGAGGGTTCTTTACATGCTGGCAGGGTCATCGAAAGGCCGGCAGAGGGCCCTCTACATATTGGCAAAGCGCCCTCTAAATGCCAGCAGAGGGCCCTCTACAGATTGGCTGGGACACTCTGCAGATCGACAGGGCCCTTAAAGCCTGGAAGAGGGCCTCTACATTTACAGGTCCGGAGGGCCCTCTAAATGCCGGCAGAGGCGCTCTACAGATTGGCAGGTCGCTATACAGATCAGCTGGGCCCTCTAAAGGCCGGCACAGGTCCCTCTCCAGATCGGCAGGGACCCTCTACAGATCGGCAGGGCCCTATAAAGACCGGCAGAGGGTCTCTTCAACCGACAGGGACCCTCTAAATGCCGGCAGGGGGCCATCTGCAGATCGGCAGGACCCTTTAAAAACTGTTAGAGGGCCGTTTCCACACTGTCTGGGGCCCTTGGCCTTTTGTACGCATTTACATATAGATACAGTGGCGGCGCCAGGGGCCAAACGTAGGTGAGGCAGTCGGGAGGGGGGGACACTGTTTCGTGATTTTTTTTTAGTAGTTTGGTAAATATATGTAGATCACCAAGGTTAATACTTCACCGCTACACACAGCCTGTTTAAATGCTGTCATCAACTTATAATTTATTTGAAAATAGGCAAGAATTATCACGCAGAGTGTGCGGCACGTACCTACCTAAAGCTTTCGATTTAACTCTTCATTCTGCCGGTTGACAATAATTGTGCGACTACATGTTAACAATAGGATTCGGAGTCTACACATAAAATCATTAGGTATATGCGAAAAACAAGTTACAAGGCTCAGCAAAAATGCATCGAAATATAATGTCCTGTTTGTAATCTAAGTCTCAAGTCTGGACGGCCCGCCGATCTCCTTGCAGCAATATGTAACTATTACATAAGTTAATCATATTTACCATTGAAAGTGGATTTAAAAAAGATATGAAATCATTAGAAAAAGATCGCGCATTCAAAATATCCCGAAACATTCATGGCGCAGGCGCCTGTCACAAAGGTTCTTTGCTGCTGCCGCGTTGACGGCTGACGCCGCATTTAATTTCTCCCGAACGGAAGCGCCCGGCAAAAACCGCCAAAGATCTGGGCGAAACTTGCGTTTGGGCTGTGAGACAGTGCCTCACAGCCCAAATTTGCACAATACTAAATTTCAATGTCTAGGCTGATTTGCGCCTATCGATACCAGCAAACATCGTGAAATGACATGAAAATGAGACACGTTTTAACTGTTTGGAGAATTGTTTTGTCTATGAAATATTTTGTTCCTTATAACCTTACTAAAATTATTGAATATTTATGATAAAATAGTATTATATTCTATATCTTTGGCTAATTTAGGTACGACACTGCCTATCTTTCTCAATGGAAGAACCGCAACTATATACATGCCTTTAACAGACAAGCAAGTGCTGTTATTGATTCGTGTTACGATTTTGTTTTGGGTTCGTGGGCGTTCTTTTATGCGACGTAAGGCATTTTACGGGCGCCTGACACTATCCAAAACACTGGGGCCTTCGGCCCCAGGGGCCCTCGCTCGGTCGCCAGAGGGGCCCGCCTCCCTAGTAACACACGCTGGTAGTTTTGGCATTGAATAGACGTTGAAAGGGGAATATTTATTATATATTTTTTTGTTAGCCACTTTTAACATTTGTCCATAGCACCTAACATGGGCATAACATAACAACAGTGTTTGAATCAAGGTCGATATCGAACATTCATGGTTGAAACGCAACATTGATTCGATATATAAAATCCGCGCCTTCGCCGGGATTTGAACCGGCCACCCTCCGAATGGAATACGAGTATCATAGAACCAAGCTAAAGCGGCTCATAGTTGAATAGGCACTGTACCACATCTAACCCGGCGCCACAAATGTCGACATAAATTTATATTCTGAATCCGAGATTAAACCGCACCCCTAACCGCCCGCCGCCCGGTGTTCGACGCTCGGACTGGCTCGGACGCTCCACTTGCGATTCAAACAACCGCCAGCGGCCAGTTACCATGACAACGTAACGGTCAACAGTCACAGACAGTCACAACGGATAAATGAAATCTCCCGAAACTTCACATAAAAACATTTGTGAGGTTGGATATGACATTAAGTACAATATCCCATATGAGGCATTTGCCCTGATCACTATTTCTAATATTATACGATCTTTAACTAAATTGTTGACAGTCAAGGACCATCATTTCGTATTGCTCGTATTGCACTACGGTCTCGATCTGAAAATTACAATAAGTTATCGAAAGACAATGTTAAGGCGATGTCATTTGGCTGTAACCGCACGACATTAAATACAATGTACACGTTTCATTTATTTGGGGCTGTCATGCTGTTCACGGCTTACCTTTTTTATATATAGATGTTCTCATGAGACACCTCGAGCTTAACTTGAATGTTCAGATGAGATCGTCTACTGCTCGAGACACAGCGTTGCCCATCTACCAGTTACCAACAAATACGCAACGTGAAATCAATGGAAAATACCATTGAATCTATATTGATTCGTTGTAGCACTGTGCCCAGGGGCGGAACTTTATATCTCTTTGGGAGGGCCCGAGCCCCCCCCCCCCCAATGCTGAGCTGAGACCTCCCCCCTAATGGTGCTCTGGACCCCACCATGTTTTCCTAAATGTGTGCCCCTCCAAAATTTCAAGGACTACCCGTACAGATTGTTCAGTTTTGAATATTGCGTATTTCATCATATCAATATGTGATTCCATCTTAGGAGTATTCAATCTCAGAAGTTTACGAGCATTGTGATTCCATATGTGACTGCTTATCGATTATGATATAATGGGTACGTTGGTAGCATGGATTCTCTTCTGCTAACAAGTCCGTAGATACAAGGTGCAAGCGTTCAGATGAGCGAATAGCGGAGGGGGAGCATGACGAATTAGCGATCGGAGTGCTCCATTTAAATGGTGTTCAATGGAATTTGTAGTAAATTTCGTGTTTGCCTGGAATAAGGCTGATAGTTAATGCAGGCTGTGTGGCTCCCTGGTATTGCAATATCCTAAATATCCAACATCCGTGCTACAATAATGGTTTGATACGGAGGAACATCGAGGGGATCGTGCCATCAAAGGGCATCGGGTCATCGTGGCCAGGGGGGACTAGGTGTCCATGGCTCTTCCAGGAGGTTAACCGAGGTCGGCCTGAGGGGGTCCTTGGTTGACCTGACGGGACCTCGGTCAGCCTGAGCGAGCCTCGTTGGGCCTGGAGGGGAGCTCGGTCGACCTGAGGGGGCACTCCGTCGACTTGAGGGAGTCCTTCGTCCACCTGAGGGGGTTCCAGTCGGCCTAAGGAGCCATTGCTTGGCCTGAGGTTTCCCTGCCGGCCTGAGGGGACCTCAGTCGGCCTGAGGGGCCCTCGGTCGACTAGGGGGCCCTCGGTCGGCTTGAGGGAACCTCGGCCGGCTCGAGGGGCCCTTGGTCGGCCTGAGTAGGGTCCAGTCGGCCTGACGAGCTCTTCTGTGGCCTGAGGGATTCTGTCGGCCTAGAGGGTTCCTCGGTCGGCCTGAATGGGAGTTCGGTTGGCCTGAGGGGCGCTCGATCGACTTTAGGGGCCCTCGATCGGCTTGAGGGAACCTCGGCCGGTTTGAGGGGCCCTTGGTCGGCCTGAGGAGCTTTTGTTCGGCCTGAGGAGCTCTTTGTCGGCCTGAGGGATCCTTTGTCGGCTTGAGGGGGCATCAATCGGCCTGAGTGGCCCTCGGTATGCCTGCGAGGACCTCGGTCGGCGTGAGGGGCCCTGAACAAGCCTGAGAGTCCCTCGGTTGGCCTGAGTGACTCTCGCTTGGCCCGAGTGGCCCTCGGTATGCCTTGAGTGGCCCTCGGTATGCCTTGAGTGGTCCTCGGTGTGCCTGAGGGGACCTCGGTCGGCGTGAGCGGGCCCTGCATGGGCCTGAGGGACCCTGGCTTGACCTGAGGGGCCCTCGGTCAGCTTGAGGGGGCCCTCAGTTGACCTGAGGAACTCTCGGTCGGCCTGAGTGGCTCTCGTTCTGTCTGAGGGGACCTCAGCCAGCTTGAAGGGGCTTTATTCGGTCTGAGGGGTCCTTGGTCGGCCTGAGGGGCCCTCAGGTGGCATGCAGGGGCCATTGGTCTGCCTGAGGGAGTCCTCTGACGGTCTTAGGGGGCTCTCGGTTGGCTAGAAGGGCACTCGGTCGGCTTGATCGATTTGATAACCTTTTCGGCATAAAGTGCCTTCGGTCAGTTTGAGAAGGTGCTTTTTCGGTCTGAGGGGCCTTCGGTCAGCTTGAGAAGGCCTTCGGTTGGCCTGAGGGGCCCTTAGTCGGCCTGAGTGACCCTCGGTCGGCCTATAGGGGCCACTAGTGTGCCTGTGGGGCTCTTATGTGGGCCTTAGGGCGCTCTCGGTCGACTTGAGGGGCCCTTGGTCGGCTTGAGGGCGCCCTTGGTGGGCCTGAAGGAGACCTCAGTCGGCCTGAGGGGGCCATCGGCCGGCTCGAGCGATTCTTGCCAGGCCTCAGCGTGCCCCAGGCTGGTCATAGAGGGCCATTGTCTAGGCCGGAAAGAACCCGGCGGCCTGAGAGGGGCCTCAGTTGGTTTGAGACAGTATTTTCCAGGCCTTAACTCTCGCCCGTGCAGCGTCCGATCAGTGCGTGACCGTGCATGGGGGGGGGGGGTACAACCCCCCTTAGCGTTTCGCCCCTAATTGGGCTAGAGCTTCAATTAAAAAACGAACGTGTTGCTTATCACGAGAGGAAGCCATTGATACCCGATTTTAAGGTCCTATCTCAATAGGTCACCTCTGAGGTCATGTCAATGACCCAAAACTCAACCAAATTGTAAATGCGTATAAATTGGATATAATCGTGCTAGAATCGCGAATGATCATATAATTATGTTATATGGGTGCCAAATTTGCAATCAGCGTCACAAAATGTACTAGAAACTGCCAAATTCCAAAAAGGTCATGTCATGTCATGTCAGGTCATTTGAGATCCGTGACCTCGGTTGACCTGTTGGGGCGCATGACCCCAGTGGCACATATAATTATGTAAAATGGATCCCATATTTGAAATCAGCGTCACAAAATGTCCTAAAAACTGCCAGAAGCCAAAAAAGTAATATGAGGTCATCGGAGGTCAGTGACCTCGGCTGACCTCTGAAAAGGTCAATCGAGGTCACAATCTCAATGGAAACCACAACTGTCACCTGGAAACACCTGTGCATATGCTCCTGAACAACAAACACTATGAAACTGCACAAGTTACAAGGATCAATACTATGGGACGCCAGCTGCGCCAAACATGACTTTGAAAAACAAGTCAAAGGTCACGGTTCATGTGACCTACAACTTAAAAAATTCCAGAATATGTGTCAAATTGTTCAAAAGTAGGGTACTGAAAGTTTCATCGCAATCGGTTGGTATTTACGCGAGTAATTCCCGAAAAACCGAAGGGGGTGCATCAATCCCCCTCCCTCCCCCCCCCCCCCCTGCACTGGCGAGGGAGCCTTAGGCTGCTTGTCGTTCTGAAATGACCTTCGGCAGGCCGGAGAGGGCCCTATGCCTATCTGAGAGGTATGTTTGCCAGTTTGAAAGGAACCTTAATCGTCCAAGCGGGAGGCGCTTTTCCGACCTAAGAGAGCCCTAAGTCCCTAAGAGAGGACCCTCCGCTTCTTTGAGAGGATTGTCGATCGGCCAGCAGAGATGACCACCGCCTGATCTGAGGGGGCCTTACGCTTGTCTAAGAGGGTCATTATCAGACATCAGAGGGCCATGTGAAAGTCTGAGAAAGCTCTCGGTCATTCTGGAGAGCCCTTACACGGGCTGAGAGAGACATTGATCGGTCAGAAGCAGTCTTGCAGACTCGGAGTCGGAATCTGAGTCTATCTGATTCGGTAATTTTTGCCTGAGTCGGAGTCAGTTAAATTTTGCCGACTCCGGCTGGCATGTGAAAATGATGTATGAGGAACGTGTTTTTCAGATGCATTTTTAATTAGCCACCGATGGCGATAATTTAGCATTTTACGACTTCGAAATTGTGTTGCTGTCCTTTAAAAAAAACGAATTATATGACCATTGACCGGTCAGTGACAATGTTTACCTATCAATTTCAGTTAACTAGTAATTTGTCAATTTTATGGGCTGAAAGAAGAAATTGGGCAAAAATGTGCATTTTTCCTGTCTGAAATGGGCAAAATTTATTTATTTATTATTTATTTATTGCGTTTCTTAGTGGCATCCAATGTAACACTGGCTATTAGACCACAGCGTCATACATGCGCATCTGCCATAATGTAAAAGCATACACATAAGAGTGGATAAAAACGATGATGACATGAGAGTGATACAAGCATATAAACACATTAAAAGACGCCATGCGATAAACTGTAAATGCTAAAATAACCTAAAATCTGACGAGGAGCGAGCTACACAGTAAGACTACCCTTCACGCTCTTCTTAAAAGACCGCACACGGCTATTGCCACGAACATCACAGTTGAGCTCGTTCCACTTCCGCACAGAACGCACGGGCACGGTCATCTTTGTCGACTCAAGTCTACATCGAGATGTTTCAAGCAGACCGGCAGATGTTGAGCGCGTGACACGTTCGGACACATCGGCACGATACGATACAAGTGCTTTGAGACGCTCGGGCCCATCATGCTGGTGTATGATCGAGTGCATGAGGACGCAGTCTCTGTACTCGATCAGTGCGTTAAATGGCATCCACCCTAATGCCCTACGTGATGCAGTGATGTGTTCATGTCGGCGCTTTTTGGTGACAATGCGGGTGGCGAAATTAATGACTTTGTCAATCCGGTGACGCTGTTGCTGTGTAGGTGGTGCCCAGGCCGGTAGACAATATGTGATGTGTGGGAAGACGAGTGCCTGAATGAGATGTGTTAGTGTATTCTGCGGGAGAGTGTCTCTGAGCTTGCTGATGGTGATGAGACTACCGTAGCAGCGCCCCGTCACGTTGCCGACCTGCTGCTGCATGTTCAGCTCTGGATCCAAAACTACGCCAAGAATTTTGATTTTGGGTGCAGGTTTTAGTTCTGCGCCATCAAAGCTAACTTTGAAGTCCGAGGTTTTTTTGAGTGATGACGCAGTTCCGAAAAGTATCAGCTCGGTTTTAGCGGGGTTTACTTTAAGACCACTGCTTCTGAACCATGCGGACAGAGCAGCGAGGTCGGCCTCCACGGCGAGACGCAGCCCGGTTAGGTCGGCTAACGTAGGTGGCGCGGCATGAATGAGTTGTGAGTCGTCAGCGTATGAGATGACAGATGCGCGACTGGGCAGATGACATGACAGGTCGTTGGTGAAGATGTTGAACATGATGGGTCCGAGTATGCTTCCCTGAATCACGCCATGGTTTACATCAGTGGTTGCGCCGCTCCCTACTGACTGGGTACGGTTCGAAAAATAGTCAAGAAACCAGTGCGATGAAATACCATACCAGCCCAGCCTGATGAATAACAGGTTGCGGTCCACACAATCGAAGGCTTTAGACAAGTCACATGACGTCAGGCATGCTACACGCCCCGCGTCTCTGTGGGTTGCTATCGTGCTGACCAGGTCAACGACGGCGCTCTCAGTGGAACGGTTGGGGCGATACGCATACTGAGTGGGTGACATGAGGCGATTTATAGACAAATATTCCGTCAGCTGAATACTAATTACTTTCTCCGTAATTTTAGCTGGCACACTGAGGACACTGATGGGTCTAAAACTCGCAGGCTGTGATCTGTCACCAGATTTAAAAATCGGTACCACTTTGGCGTGCTTCCACAGGGATGGCACCTTCCCGGTGATGATGGAGGCGTTGACGATGCGCAGCAGGTGCGGGCCCACCGCCGCGAAGCAGCGCCTGAGCAGCTGCAGAGACACGCCGTCGCTGCCGACCGCTCTGGAGCCGCTCATCCGCCTCAGGGCGCAGCTGAGCTCCGGCAGCGCGGCCGGCCGGACGGTGAACGCCGGCCGGCCGCGCTGCCG